>NW_026844077.1:3028351-3153351 GCF_029531705.1 Pantherophis guttatus | reverse complement strand
TCAAAGCTGCCTGTGATTAAGTGACTTTATAAGAAGAGAGAAAGGAAAGGAAAGAGAAAGGAAAAGAGAAAAAGAGGAAAGGGAATGAAAGGGAAAGGGAAAAGAAAAAAAGAAGAAAAAAAGGGAGGGAGGAAAAGAAAAAAGAGAAAGGAGAGAAAAGAAAGGAGAAAGAGGGAAAGGAAAGAAAGGAAAAGAGAAAAAGAGGGGAAGGGAAGAAGTGAATAGGGAAGGAGAAAGGCAATGGAGCTGGTTTGCTGATTTCCACGTGGGTGTAGTAAGTGTGTACAATAAGTTACTAAGTTCTTTTCAGGCCACAGACAGTGGCAAAAGGGGGAGTCTTCCAGCAGCAAAGTGAGGTAAGAAGGGAGGGTAGATAAAGGGAGAGCAGCAATTGCCACCTCCTTCTCTTTGGGGTATCGAGAGAAGAGAATATTTGTGGGGTCCTTGCTGCTCTCTGAGCTGGGTGGTTTTATTGCAGACATTTCATCACCGAACTAGGTAACATCATCAGTGCGCTGATGGCATTACCTAGTTTGGTAATGAAACGTCTGCAAGGAAACATCTGCAAGAATAGAAATGCGATAAAATAAATTAAATTAAGAAAACAACCAAGCTCAGAGAGCACCGAGGACCCCACAGTCCTCCTCCTCTCCCTCTCATCCTCCTCCTCCCCCTCCCACTGATGATATTCCCTAGTTGGGTCATGAAACGTCTGCAAGAAAACCACCAGGCTCAGAGAGCACCCAGGACCCCTCATTTCAACCCCGAACTACACATATTCTCCTCTGTCGGGAAGTGTTCGGCACCCTGTTATTAAGCTGGTTATTAAGACCAGCTGCCTGCAATTACTGCAGGTTCGAATCTCAATATTGTATGTGCAAAAATGGAAGGGCGCTTCGATTCCTACTATAGAAGAATGGCTCCAGAAGCTGATGGAGTTGGCTGAAATGGCAAAATTGACTACTTTGCTTAACGAAAAGAACACAAAGTACTTCTGTTTCCACATGGAAACCGCTTCTGAACTTCATGCTTGGTGTGGAAATGAATGAAACGTTGATTCTGGGTTTTACAAATTAGACCCGTGATGGCAAACCTATGGCACACGTGCCAGAGGTGGCACGCAGCGCCCTCTCCGTGGGCACGCGAGCTGTCGCCCCAGTCAGCTCAGCTCCGCATGCATCTCCCGCCAGCCAGCTGGTCTTTGGGTCTCTGCTGCGCATGCAATGGGGGGCGGGGCACATGCGGGGGACTGCGTACGCATGCACGGGGCGGGGTGGATGCACGGGGGCTGCGTACTTTGGGCACTCAGTCCAGAAAAGGTTAGCCATCACTGGATTAGATTGATCGATTTTTGTAGAAATGACTGGTTTATACTATTATGGTAAAACAAAAAGTTGTGATTATTGTTAATGCTCTATTCTACTGTAACAGATAAGAGTCTTTTTCTTTTTCTTTCCTTACCCTTCCTCACTTTTCTCTGCCCTCTCCCCCTCCCTATCCCTGCCCTTTCAGTTGCTTTCATATTTTGTATTTTATAACACTTTATAACCTAATTTTAAAAAGTGACTTATTAAAAAAAAAGTCGTCTTTTGAGCCAAGCAGCTTTCCTGTGACAGAAATACTGTTTTCTTGACGCCTTTTGGCTGACTGAACACTGCTGCTCATGTATTTTATATCGCAGAAACCAACCTAATAATATAACTTCGGTAATCCAAATTCAGAGTTGTCACGTGGATCGAAAGAACAGATCCGAAGGAACCTCCCACCATAATGTAGCTTCACACTCAGAAAGAGTGCCTTAATTTTAAAAAGAGATTATGTTCCACTTGAAGGAGAAAAATAAAAGTGGATTTTTCAAATGGCTGCACTGTCTGTGAGTCCCAACTGCTTCAGAACCATTCATTTAAGGCAGTGTTTCCTCAATCATGGACACTTGGAAGATGTCTGGACTTCGACTTCCAGAATTCCCCAGCTAGAGAATTCTGGGAGCTGAAAGTCCACACATATCTTCAAGCGGCGAAGGTTGATGTGCAGGAATTTTTTTGACGTGCGCTTTAAAGCTGATAAGCAAGAGAGTGAGGAAGAGATAGAAAGCAAAAGCCAAGAAGAGTTGCTGGAAACAGAAGCGATAAAGGAGCAGAAGGCCTTAGAAGAGAACAAGGAGAAGACGAAATCATTGGGGGCTCGGGATCCCAGATGGTGACGAGACAAAAAAAGAAATGGATTGAAAGAACTAAATAAACAAAATGGCAGGAGACGGACTTCGGTTAATATCAATCTGTATTAATGGATTAAATCAACTGAACAGAAGGAAGAAAATACAAATGAAGCTGCAGCGGGGGAGATACCAGAGATTTAAAGTATCAAACGTCTTCTGCACAACTCGAAAACTTGAAGCTTGTCTTATCTTCAGGTTGATTTTGAAGGTGAGCAGAAATGGCCCCAGCATTTAAAAGTTCCAACCAGAATCAGGACTTTCGGCGAAATTAGTTCTTCTGCTTCCCGTCGCCCCATGACACTCATACTTTCTCCTGGACTCTTCTGGCATTACCCAAGTACCAGGGGTGGGGCTGCTGGGGGGTTCGCAGGGGTTCGGGAGAACCTCTAGCTAAGATTCTGTGCAATTCGGAGAACCCACAAATCCCACTCCTGGCTGGCCCCACCCACCCTGCCCCACCCTTCCCAGGAGCCCCCACACGGCCCATTTTGGATGCAGGTAAGTGCAGGGCACGCGCGGAGGCGCGGGAGAGGGAGCGAACAACGGGCCTACCAGAACTTTGAGAAGGCTGGAAACGGGCCCGTTTCAGGCCTCCAGAGGGCCTCCGGAGCCTGGGGAGGCCATCTTCGCCCTCCTGGAGGCAGGAGGAATGCTTCCAGAGCCCAGGGAGGGCAAAAAGAGCCTGGATAGCTCTGCAGACTAAGCACTGTAATTTAACTCCAGCTGTCTGCAATTAGTAAGTTCGAATCTCACCAGGCTCAAGGTTGATTCAGCCTTCCATCCTTTCTAAGGTAGGTAAATTGAGGACCCAGTTTGTGGGGGCAATAAGCTGACTTTGTATAAAATATACAAAAGTATGAAGGCTATTGCTTAACGCACTGTAAGCTACCCTGAGTCTCCGGAGAAGGGCGGCATATAAATCAAAATTAAACCACCACCCCTGCCCGGCCGTGGTGCAGGAGGCTGACTAGGGCACGCCCACCATGGCCACGCCCACCCAGCAACCAGGCAGAGAACCCCTTGCTAAATTTTTTGAAGCCCACCCCTGCCAAGTACCTTGTGTCTTTGCTGTGCATGTACTCCTGGAACCAAGTTTTGAAATCTCCAGCTGGTGCTGAGCTAGGTTGACCACTTGCATGGCTGCCATTAAGTCCCCGCATCGCATGCAATAGTAAATGATGGCCCAGACAGGATGACCTTCCACTTCCCCGTCCTAAAACAATAGAGGCAGAAAAAAAAATGTCCAGAGATTTGACTTGTTAACGGACAGTTCCTCGACTTACGCCTGCAATTGGGCTCAAAATTTCGGTCGCTAAGCGAGGCAGCTTTTAAATGAGCTGTGCTCCATTTTACAACCGGTCTTGCCACAGTCCCTGAGTCCGGCTGTAGATAGGGCGGCATATAAATCTCATTAATAAATAATAAATAATAGTTGTTAAGGCAATCACCGCCATTGTTAAAAGTTAGTAACTCGGTTGTTAAGTGAATCTGGCTTTCCCCCCCATTGACTTTGCTCATCAGAAGGTCGCAAAAAGGGATCGCGTGAGCATGGAACACTGCAACCGTCATAAATATGAGTCACTTGCCAAGTGCCTGAATTTTGATCATGTGCCCATGGGGGTGTGGCAATGGTTGCCAGTATGAAAACAGTCATAAGTCACTTTTTTTTCAGTGTCGTTGGTCACTAAATGAATTGCCGTAAGTCAAGGACTGCTATACTGTAACAAAGACCTTGAATTTAGATGATAGGAAACACATGTTTAAACTGTAAGTGGTACCTACAATTGTCCGAAGATTCCACTGTATAAAAATAACTCATGCGTACCTTTTAAAAAAAAGCAAACCGCTCTTACTGATATTCAAATCCTGTCTGCCTTTTGGAAAAAGGTGCTTATTCTAATGTGTACTATATTTTTTTTTAGAAATTATATTTGCATATTCATGAATGCAAATTTCACCTATCAGGAGCTTCCATAGATGCAGGGAGCCATTTTAGCAAAAATTTCCCTTTACATGGGAGGTCTTTGTGCTCCAGACAGATGGGGGAATTCTTCAAACTGGTATAGAAGAGGATACGGTCAGAGGGGAATTGGTGAACGCTGTTTTCTCTCTTCTCTCATTTGTGGAAAGCTTAGCTACGGAATATGCCTTTCTGTGAATGAAAAGACGCCACCGGAGTCCGTCCATTATGTTTCCTTGATGCAGTTTTTCATCACTGACTCCTCACGCTGAGAAGCATCTGAGAGGTTTGTATCGCAGAAATCTCTATTCAGTGCAGCATCTTCCTTAAATGTGTTTACATCCTGCCAACGAAGAAAAATCCCACTACCTTGCCAAGCAATTTACAGAATGCCACTGTTAAACGGATCTCATTTTTAGAAATGTGCTCCTGATGCTCACTCAACATCTGGTTCCTTGCAGTTTCTGTTCATTTATTCTGGGATTTTCTCTGAATGTACCGAGCGGGGAAACAAATCTCGGTATCTTTTCAGGATAACATTCGTTATGTATGGGACCTATCAAATGCTCATTTCCCCCCACTCCCCTTGTCGGGTTAAATATACCAGGCTGTTTTCTCATCGATGTTCTTTTTAAAATGTGGCACCCAGATGTGGAAATGTTATTCTACAAGCAACTTGTAGTAATCAAGACTTAGGCATTTCTATAATTGTTTATATATATTTAACATTTAACATTATTATTATCTCTTTTATTCATTAAACATGAAACTCAAGTCACCTGAACATTTAAAAATGTGACATGAATATGATTGATTGGTACTAATGGTTGATACGGGTTGCTGCCAGCGTCCTAGGTATCAACCAAGTACCTTCTTAAAATATATGATGTTCCGAGTAGCACAGGTTTTTTGCAGTTGCTGGTGTTATTGCAGGAAGCTGCAATTTCTTGAAGTGTTTTGTGAAATTCTTGGGCATGGTACCAAGTGCCCCGATGACAATGGGTATCACTGTGACATGTTTCATCCATAGCCGTGTAGTTTCTATGGCCAGGTCGCAATATTTCATGATTTTTTCCAGTTCTTTTTCTTCAACTCTGGCGTCTCCTGGTACCACAATGTCAACAAATTGTACGTTTCGGTTTTCGACAACTGTGATATCTGGCGTCTTGTGTTCCAAGTGACGATCCGTCTGTATTCAAAAGTCCCACATGATCTACACCTTCTCATTTGCTGTAACTTTTTCCACTTTATGTTCCCATGACTTTTTGGATACAGGAAAGTTGTATTTTTTACATAATGACCAGTGGATTATATTATTATTATTGGTTAATCTTTAGTGAGATTCACAGCCTTTGAGGCTGGTTAATAGCTCAGCAGCTCGAGTCCTAACCAAGGACCTAGGAACTGTTAAGGTATTGTCGGAGGATGTAAGCTGTTCCGAGTAAGGTGGTTTTTTGTAGAGTCAAAATGTTCAAATCCGGTAAATTTAGAATTTCTAAATAGCGGGGTAGCCCTTTGGGTATTGCTCCAAGGGCTCCAATTACAATCGGGACAGTACACGATTTCTTTTTCCACAGTCGCTCAACTTCAATTTTCAAATCCTGGTACTTTGTGATTTTTTCTTGCTGCTTATCTTCAATCCGTGCATCACCAGGTATTGCAATGTCAGTGAACCATACTTTTTTCTTTTCAACTATTGTTATGTCAGGTGTGTTGTGGACCAAGTGCCTGTCAGTCTGAATACTGAAGTCCCACAAGATCTTAAGTTTCTCATTCTCTAAAACTTTCTCAACCTGATGTTCCCAGTGGTTTTTGCTGTACTCAGATCCATATTATTATTATTATTATTATTATTATTATTATTATTATTATTATTTTCATTATTTTCATTATTTTCATTATTACTATTATAATCTGAACATTTGTTATTTCTCTGTAAAACAAAACGCACCCAGACAATACACTGTTTTCAAAGTATCTATATGCATAATTAAAATATAAAATAATAATAATAATAAAAAGTCTTAAGTACTTCTTTGGGACCTTTTGCTCATAAATAAAATTGATTGACTGATACTCATTCCTTTAATTAAACAATCTGGAAAGCGGCCCATTTTGCAATGCTCTAAGCAGCGAACAAGGATTAAAACCCAAACTAAACACAATATATAGATAAGGACCAAAAGCAACACATTGATGCAAAAAACACACATAAGGTCTAAAAACAATCCACCGTTAGTTTTTTCGAATGATCTTAGGCTACGCAAGGGGGTTTGCTTTTGGAGAAAGAGCTTAAGACTGCAAGTAATATTTGTCAGCAGGCTTTTTAAAAGAACACAGCGCCTTCGGCAATCTTGGGAAAGCTAATACAAAGTGCACCATTTCCAAATATTATCAACTCTCCACCTGACAAGTGCATTCCTGACTAGGGAAATGAATAAACCAAATTTTGCTAGGACCGTGGGATCCTGGATGTTCCTACCTGCAGCCCCGGAACAGACACTGGGAGTTTGATGTTCAAGAAACTGCGGACTAACTGGTAGGTCCCAGGTACTCCGCCCAGTTGGGCTTGGTGCAAATTTCCAAAGACCGTCATCAAGGTATAGTTCTTGTAGCTGCAAGGAATCAGGCATGGCTGATCAGTCAGGATAGCTGAACATCCTTTTAACGATTTCACACAAAGTATCAGAATCGGAATAGAGCTGGGAGGGGCCTTGGAGGTCTTCTAGTCCAGCCCCCTGCTCAAGCAGGAGACCCTATACCCATGATGGCGAACCTATGGCACACGTGCCACAGGTGGCACATGTAGCCATATCGGTGGGCACGCAAGCTCAGCTCCAGCGCACATGGGCGTGCCTGACAGCTGATTTTTGGGCCTTCTGGGCCCACCAGAAGTAGGGAAACAGGTTGTTTCCTGCCTCCAGAGGGCCCATTTTTCTCTCTCCCCAGGCTTCAGAGCCTTTCTAGGAGTCTGGGGAGGGTGAAAACAACCTTCCCCACCCCCCCGGAGGCCCGTTTGCCAACTTCCGGTGGGACAGGAAGTCCCTTTTTTTTGCTGTGAGAGAGAAAAACAGGCCTACTGGACCATCGCGTGCCAGCAGCGGGTAGAGTGGGGGGGGGAGGTTGCGTGCATGCGCTGGGGCGGACCGCATAGAATTATGGGTGTGGGCACGCACCCTCCGCGCTCCCCCCTCTCCTGGCACGCGATGGCAAAAAGGTTACCCATCACTGCCCTATACCATTTCAGACAAGTGGCTGTCCAGTCTCTTCTTGAAGCCCCCAGTGATGGAGCACTTACAAATCTTTTGGAGGCAACTTCTGTTCCACTGGTTAATTGTTCTCACTGTTAGGAATTTTCTCCTTAATTCCAGATTGCTTCTCTCCTTGATGAGTTTCCCTCCATTGTTTCTTGTTCTGCCCTCTTATTATTGGAAAATAAATTGACACCCCATCCCCCCTTCTTTGTGTCAGCCTTTCAAATGCTGGAATACTGCTATCATGTCCCCCTAGTCCCATGATGGCAAACCTGTGGCATGCGTGCCAGACGTGGCACGCAGATCCCTCTCTGTGGGCACGCATGCCGTCGCCGGCTGCTCTTTTGGTTTCTAGCGCGCACATGGGCGCCAGCCAGTTTATCTTTGCACACATCAGCCACCTGGTCGTCAGGTTTCCAGCACTCCAGCACACGCGAAGAGCAGCTGGCTGGCGCGCACTGCCAGGTGGTCGGCACGTACATTCACGCCAGCCAGCTGGTCTTCAGGTTTCCAGGGCTCTGGCATGCGCACGCGTGTTCCGGTTTGGGCACTCAGTGCCGAAAAGGTTCTCCATCACTGCCTTAGTCCTTCCTTTCTCTAGACTAGCCAAACCCAAATCCTGCAACCGTTCTTCATGTTTTAATCTCCAGGACTTTAATCATCTGAATTGCTCTCCTTTGCACTTGTTCCAAAGTCTTCACATCTTTTTTTGTAATGTGATAGCCAAAACTGGATGCACTATTCTAGGTGCGGCCTTCCTAAGGCTTTATAAAGCGGTACTAACACTTCACGTGATTTTGATTCTATGCCTCTGTCTATACAACCGAGGATCGTATTCCCTTTTTTTGGTTGCTTCCTCACAACTGCTGCTCATGTTTAAGTGATCGTCCACCAAGACTCCAAGGTCCATCTCGCAGTTACTGTTTTTGAGCCAGGTTTCACCTAATCTGTATGCATTGCAGGGGTGAAATCCAGCAGGTTCTAACAGGTTCTGGAGAACCGGTAGCGGAAATTTTGAGCAGTTGGGAGGGAGAACTGGCAAATACCACCTCTGGCTGGCTCCAGAGTGGGGTGGGAATGGGGATTTTGCAGTATCCTTTCGCTGGAGTGGGGTGGGAAAGGGGATTTTGCAGTATCCTTCCCCTGGAGTGGAGTGGGAAAGGAGATTTCGCAGTATCCTTCCCCTGGAGTGGGGTGGGAAAGGAGATTTCGCAGTATCCTTCCCCTGGAGTGGGGTGGGAATGGAGATTTTGCAGTATCCTTTCCCCTGCCACGCCCACCAAGCCAGACCCACCAAGCCATGCCTACCGGTAGTAAAATAAATTGGATTTCACCACTGATGTATTGGTGTTTGTATGTATGTATAAATATGTATGTATGTAAAAAGTTAAAATCTTGGGTGTTTTCCCATGTCATTTATAAGTTTGTTAGTTAAAATGTAATTAGTTAATATGTATGTATGCATGTATTAGTATTACATATAAGTATGTTCAAAGGGAGCTCAGACCTTCTTAAAATAATAATTCTACCAGGGTTATTTCCTTTTCTTTCCACAGTGCAAGTAGACTTCAACTTACAAGTGCAATTGGAACCAGCCCTATGATTCTATGTCATGGCAGACAAATGGCAGCTTCCTGGGAGTTTCCCCCCCTCCCCTCTATTTAAGGACTTTTACCTTTGCTCAAGATATTGTAAGGCCTGCCTTACGAACTCCATCTGCACCTCCATGCTCGTCCGTATTTTCAATGTGTCACTTGCGGGAACCAGCAGAACATCTGTCATTTGCTTCACCATGGCCCACAAGTCAGCAATGTTCTGCAACAGGTGTGAAAGAGACACAAGGACCTTGAGAGACAGCTTGGTCAAAGATGGCATTTAAAAAGTATGAGTTAATGATGGATAGGCTACAATACACACAGATAATAGCCCTGGTTATTTATAGATGGATGGATGGATGGATGGATGGATGGATAAATATAGAGATAGAGATAGAGATAGAGATAGATAGATAGAGATAGATAGATAGATAGATAGATAGAGAGAGAGAGAGAGAGAGAGAGAGAGAGAGAGAGAGAGAGAGAGAGGGAGGGAGGGAGAGGGAGAGAGGGAGATAGCAATAGCACATAGACTTATATACCGCTTCATAGTGCTTTTTACATCCCTCTCTAAACCAGGGGTGGGTTCTAGTTACCTTTACTACCAGTTGGCAACGGGGCCGCATCGCACACGCTCGCTTCGCTCATGCGCTCTTCTGCGCATGCGCAGAAGCATTTTGATGACGTCAGGGTCGATGGGCGGAGCCTCCCGCCAGTTTTTTAGAGACCGGTGCGAAGCGGGGGCGACCGACCACTGCTCTAAATGGTTTAGAGAGTCAGCATATTGCCCCCAACAAACAAATGGGTCCAATAAATGAGACACCCCCCCCCCAATAAAATGGGTCCTCATTTTACCCATCTCGGAAGGATGGAAGGCTGACTCAACTTGAACCGGTGAGATGAGATTCGAACTGCCGAACTGGAGCTAGCAGTCAGCTGAAGTAGCCTGCAGTGCTGCACTCTAACCACTGCGCCACTTCAGCTCTTGATAGATAGATAGATAGATAGATAGATAGATAGATAGATAGAGGATAGATAGATAGATAGATAGATAGATAGATAGATAGATGATAGATAGATAGATAGATAGATAGATAGATAGATAGATAGTAGATAGATGATAGATAGATGATAGATAGATAGATAGATAGATAGATGATAGATAAATAGATAGATAGATAGATAGATAGATAGATAGATAGATAGATAGATGATAGATAGATAGATATAGATAGATGATAGATAGATAGATAGATAGATAGATAGATGATAGATAGATAGATAGATAGATAGATAGATAGATAGATAGATAGATAGATATAGATGATAGATAGATAGATAGATGATAGATAGATGATAGATAGATAGATAGATAGATAGATAGATAGATAGATAGATAGATACAGACAGACAGACTGACTGACTGACTGTTCATAACTAGGGCTGTGCATGGGATTCCCTTGAGTTATAGTCACTTAATAAGCTGATTCATTAAAGGAGATACCCCTTTTTTCAGGCTAACTTGCAAAATAGCAAAATAGCTTTAATGAGCAGCAGAAAGGCATGGGGCCTGTGCGACATGCAAAACACCTTTTTCAAAGTATTTTCAGAGCAGGCACAACTCTGAAACGAGTTGTGCCTGCTCTGGGTGGGAGGGAAAACCAAGCGGTTTTACTCTTAAGTGACAAGACTGCTAATCCCAACTGAAAATAGTCAAGAATAATTTCTGAAGACGCTAAATTATAAATAATACCTTATCATCCAATTCTGCCACAGTAGCACAAAGGTCTACCAAGTTAGGCTGAAGATGTCCGTTCACAATCTTCTCGTTATACATATAAATCTGAAAAAGAGCAACACAGACAGATGTCCCCCCGCCGTAGTGCAGCTCAATCCCTCCCCTTTGCATCCGACCCTCCTCCCCACACACCCGTTGCTTAAATGCAAGATGCTCTGACATCCTGCACTGACATCCCCCTTTGAATTGCACGATATAACAGCAACAGAGAAGGAGGAGCTGCTGCCCAGCATCGAACCCAATTCCAAGTGTCATCTGAAGCCCAACATTTTGGCATCCGTGCGAGTGTTTTAACTAAAGGCAGGATAGAAAGCGACAGTGGGGTAAAATACAAAGAATTTACAACGTGTCGTTCAGGGCGTTTCTTGCCAGAAATAACACAAGATAAAGCGTTCCTTAGTTTTCTTGAAATCTGTAACCCGGTCGTTAAGTGAATCTGGCGCTGCTGGCTGGGGGATTCTGGGAGTTGAAGTCCGCCCATCTTCAAGCTACCAAGGTTGAGAAACACTGCCCTAGACCATTTCAGACAAATGGCTGTCCAGTTTCTTCCTAAAAACTTTCTCCTTAGTTTTAAAGTTGCTTCTCACCTTGGTTAGTGTCCATCTGTTGCTTCTTGTCCTGCCTTCAGGTGCTTTGGAGAACAGGTTGACCCCCTCTTCTTCGTATCAGCACCTCAAATATTGGAAGACTGCTATCATGTCATCCCTAGTCCTTCTCTTCTTTCAACTAGACAGACCCAATTCCAGCAACTGTTGTTTATATATGTTTTATTTTGATCACGTGGCCATGGGGATGCTGCAAGGGTCATATGTATGACAAAACGGCCATCGGCCCCTTTTTTGCAGTGCTGTTGTAACTTTGGTCACTAAACGAACGGTTGGAAGTCGAGGATTACCTGTATTTGGTCTTGTTCGAGGCTCGAACAGGCAGGAAGGTAAATTTGCCATTCCCTTTGTTGTTTGAGACCTGGACACGTTCATCCTGATATTTTATGCAGCTGGGTCTCCACAATGCATTTTACTCCTTCCGTGCCTTTTATCCAATTTGTTCTAAACAAGAGAGACCCTAATTGAAATGGCTTCTGAGATGGGCTGTCCCTTAATATCTGCCCCGCAGCAAAGAAAATGTGATTATTTTGCTTAAACTTGGCAATAAATACTTTAAAAAACACAGGTTGCTATTTCAAGGGGGTCGGCTTTATTGCTAATATAGAATAAACCATGAATTCTTATGTGACGTTTTAAAAAAGAGTTGTCCTGGCATTGCACAAAATAGTTTTTAAATATCTTCATAGCAATTCAATTCTGAAGAATCGCAGGCAGCAGACGGAGAAAATAATGGCAGAAAGTGTTGTGGCTTGTAAATAGTGACAAATACAGGGACTGTAGTCCTCAACGTACGACCACAATTGTGCCCAAAAATTATGTTGCTAACCGAGACGGTTGTTAAGTGAGTTTGGCCCCATTTTATGACTTCCTCGCCAGGGTTGTTAAGTGAATCTGGCTTCCCTGTTGGCTTTGCTTGTCAGACGGTCTCAAAAGGGGATCACGTGACCCTGGGACTCTTGAGACCGTCATAAATACGAGTCAGTTTCCAACTGTCTGAATTTTGATCATGGGACCACGGGGATGCTGCAACGGTCGTAAGTGTGAAAAATGGTCGTAAGTCATTATTTTTCCAGCGCCGTGGTAATTTTGAAGAGTCACGAAACGAATGGTTGTAACTCGAGAACTTCCCGTGCTTTGCAGCAAAATATATATTTTGGGGGTGAGGTCTCGATATGGAGTGGTAACCCGGTGGATAGATAAATTATAAATCAACTGATGTTCAGAATTAATGACGAGAGAGAAAGTCACTTGTTTCTAAAGCAACATAATGTTGAAGAGGCTTGGCAACGCTGCATAACCCTCCAACAGGGAATAAAATTTGGGGAGTTATGGGGAGAAATGAAAAGAACAAGTTAGAAAATGGTCAGGATGCATCCCGGGCCCTGGAAGGGGCGGGGGGTGGGTGGGAAATCCAGAATAAATCCTTCAATATTGACTTCTTAAAATTTGGATTCAAAAATTGTATTTTGACAGAGCTTATCAATGGTTTGTATGTCTTTATTTAAATTTATTAACCTTTTCAACTCCAGTGGATTTTTATTGAATAAACTTGCGCTGGCTGGGGAATTCTGGGAGTTGAAGTCCCCAAGTCTTAAAAGTTGCCAAATCTGGACCCCACTTACTATAAGATAAGAGAGTACATCCTCTTTTGGAGCACTAACTGTTGAAAAACCAGAAAGCAAAGTTACTTTTTTTTCTATAGCCTCTCCTCTTTTTATCTGCGCCCTCCAATTTTCCTTTCTCCCCATTCCATCTTCTTCTTCTTTTTTCTGTCTTAATTTCGGTTTTTATCTTCGTTTGAAATTCAATAAAGTTCTATTTAAAAAAAAAAAAAAAACCCAGAGGACTAAATGAACCCTTTTCTCCCAGGGGGAGGAATTAAAAAGAATCCCTCAAGGTCCCGCGTTCATAAATGAATCTTGACTTAGAAGAAAGAAAAAAAAAAATTAGCAACGATCGCTCCTGTTAATATTCCCTATTAATGTGGCTCCGTCCTTTGATCCTGCAAAGAATCCGGAAGCTTCCCCTCTCCCCATTCTTGGGGAATAGAGTTGAGATGGATAAGGTTTTCTCCTGCCCCCCCCAATGTCCTTGACTTAGGTGTTGGATTAAAACCCATCATATTAAAAAAACAAAACACCTCATTTTCAGGGCCTCCAGCTCAGATTTTTTTTAAACAAACGGACCAGCTCTTTTGTGCACCAAATGGCTGTCTCTATACTCTGTAAATTGCTTTAATGGAATTAGAGGATTTACCAGTGTCCACAGCCTGGAAATGCACGTGGATCTGAGGGCACCTGTCTTTCCGTGGCATTACCGCCCTTCGCTAAGCCCCGCTGGAATCCGTGCGGAAGTCCATTCGGCACGCAGAATTAGCCCCGCTGATTTGGCACTGAATTCCCCTTGAGCATCTGCAGCCGAAACCCATGGCCGCCTAGGCAACCGTTCCGGGGCGCTCGGAGCCTCATAAAAAAAGCCTTTTCAAAAAAGTTTTCCAGGATGGCGGTTTCGGTGGTCTTCCAGCGGAGCGCAATGGGGACACCCCGCTCGGGCCCACCGGTGAGTGATGCTCCCTCGTAGGGGTTTATTACCTGTTAAACAGCACCAGCAGCTCTCGAGCATCAAAGCCCTGCGATTGTCATAAACCTCTGGCATAAGCAGAAGGGTTCCTCCCCCCCCTCCCCCATTTTCCAAAGCGGAATTAAATGCTCTTCCTTGAACGAAAGGAGCAAGCCAACTTTGCGAGCGATATAAAATTAACCTCTGACTGCGCCGCTCCCCGGGAACATCTTGAGCAGCTTGCGGGCTAATCACCCCTCTCTAATCCTTGGCTTTGCTTTCGCGCCGAAATTGGCTACTCCGTAATAGAGTCATCCTTGGCTCTCTTCTTCCCTCCCAGCACCTGGGATTTGAGCTAGCCGTGGGGGGGGGGGGAGGGAGAAACCCGGATGCGCACCGTTGAGCCGAGCGGCAGCGTGGCACAAACGCCGTTCAGATGCCTCTGATGGAACCCAAAGCGCCAATTAAAGGGGATTTTTTTGCCGGGAGGGCTCGGAGGCGTGACGTGCTGTGCTGGCTTTATTGACCAGCACGGGGACAACTGCCTGAGATGAGCAGAGGCCTCTCTCTTCCAGAAACCCTCCTTCTTCCCACTTCCTCCTGAAAGCTTCGATGTGCAGAAGGAAGTGGGATGCCCCCAAAGTGATTTCTCTCCCTGCCCCCCCTCAAAAGGCAAGGGGATTTTCTTGGGTTTTTTGAAAGGAAAATAAACCAAGGAAGTTCAGTTGCCTTTTTTGGAAAATGCGCCTTGGGGACAAGTATCACCTAGATGATGGAGAATCTCAATGGACCAAGGGGGACGTCAGCATTTTTGGTCCCCTCTTCTAGTCTCTTCTGCTGTCTTCTCTTGGATCCCAAAAAATGTGCCAGCTAATCCCAAAGGGGCTTTTTTTTCCCGAGAGGCAGCTGGACTTTCTGGTTTTTCTTTGAAGACGTTTCGCATCTCCTCCAAGAAGCTTCTTCAGCTCTGACGGGATGGTGGGGAAGGGAAGGATTGATACTCCTTGCAGACAGCTGGTCATTTGCATCCTTTTAGAGGGTCGTTGAGGCCACTTGGAGGTTTATCTCTGTCCTCGGGGTCACCTGAGTGATGCAAATAGGTCCTGTAGTCTGCAATTTTCCTCTCTCTGGAAATCCATTCCTACTCCCACACCGTTCCAAGGCTGTTCATCCCAAATTGTATAGCTGAAAATCTGTATAGAGATTCTCCGTCCTCCAGGTCCTGGTTGTCCCACTTTTTTTTCCCCAAGAGACAACTGGACTTTCTTGTTTTTGCTTTGAAGACGTTTCACTTCTCATCCGAGAATCTTCTTCAGCTCTGATTGGATGGTGGGGAAGGATTGATACTCCTTGCAGACAGCTGGTCGTTGGCATCCTTTTAGAGGGTCGTTGAGGCCACTTGGAGGTTTATCTCTGTCCTCGGGGTCACCTGAGTGGTGCCAATGGGTGTGGAGCCTTCTTGGAACAGCTGAAAGGAGGACTGTGTTGTAGTCACACCCATTTGCACCCCTCAGGTGACCTTCAGGACACAGAGAAACCTCTAGGCAGCCTCAACGACTCTCTAAAAGGATGCAAATGACCAGCTGCATTTAAGGAGTATCAATCCTTCCCTTCCCTGCCATCTGGTCAGAGCTGAAGAAGCTTCCTGGATGAGAAGCGAAACGTCTTCAAAGAAAAGCCCAGAAAGTCCACTTTCCTCTTGAAAAAAAAAGAACCTTTGGGACAACCATGATCTGGAGGACAGAAAATCTCTACAGACATGAGCCAACTATTTTTTTTTAAAAAAACCCTCTTCTTTATATTTTAAACCTCTGCATATATATGCACGTAGTCTTCCACTTACAGCCATTTCTTTAATGGCCAAAGTTACAACAGCACTGAAAAAAGCGACTTGCGACCATTTTTCACACGATCTTTGCAGCCTCCCCATGATCCAAATTCTGACGCTTGGCAACTGACTCACATTGATGACGGTCGCAGAGTCCCAGGGTCACGTGATTTTCCCTTTTGCCACCTTCTGACAAGCAAAGTCAATGGGGAAGTCAGATTCACTTAGAAACCATGTGACCAACTGAACCATGCCAGTGATTCGCTTAACGACTGTGGCAAGAAAAATCCCAAATGGGGCGAAATTCATTTCAAAACGGTCTTGCTTAGCGGCGTAGAATTTGGGTTGAGCCGTGGTCGTCGGTCGAAGATTATCCCTACTACTAAAACTCTCATTGTGTTTCTCTGATGTCTCTTTGCACCCGCAAATTAGCCCAAAAGGCCCATTATATACCACGATCGTATTTGAATCGAGAGACCAAAAATCCGCTATTTTAAGGAATGCATAAAAAAATCTGGGACGTCACTGGAATTGAAATGTTCACAAAAGCAAAATGGGAAGACACACAGTGGGGGGGTGGGAGGAGAAAGGGAAAGAGAAGTGAGGAGGGGACGGGGAAAAAGAAAAAAGAAGAATCATTGACTTCCAACTCCCTCTGTTGCGGTAAAATAAAGCATTAACATCAAACCACAACTTTTTTTTTACTTTTTCATCATAATATAAACTAGCCATTTCTATAAAAAAACAAATCAGTCTAATTGATTTGTCTTATAGAAATGCGACAAAATAAATAAATAATAAATAAATTGGGAAAACCCAAAAATCAAAGTTTAATTCCCCCACCACCTCAAGCACAAAGTCCAGTAGTGGTTTCCAAGTAGAAACAAAAATACTTCTATTCTTTTCTTTGATCAAAACGGATCAGTTTTAGCCATTTCTGCCAACTCCCGTCGGCTTCTGTAGCCAGGAAACCTTCACCGTTTAAGCCAATTTGATTTGCAAAATCGTGGCCGTGGCGGAGTCCCTGCAGTCCCGTGCTTGCGATTTCCGCCGCCGCCTGCCGATTTCCCTCAAGGAAAGTCGATGGGGAAGCCAGCAGGAAGTCGAAAGCCTCTCCCGCCCTCCCATGGTTTTTCCCCACACTTGAAAGAAGGGAGGCGCCCTGCCCCTCTTTTGATCAGCCCCCAAGATTGGGAGGACAGTCCAGCCCTGGGGGCAAAAAATTATTATTATTATTATAAAATTATAAAAAAGAATAAAAACAATTCATTTTTGCATTTCATGTTGCTTACCGCTGGGCAAACGAACAGCGCTAGACACACGTTTTAATAAATGAAACCATCACAGTGGTTTCTTCCACGTTAGCCCGTTTTAAAAGTGAAAATGGAAAAAAAAATCTGTTAAAAATAGAGCAATGCACTGGAAGCATGAAAGGGAGGATGATTCCTAGATAGGCTGTCTACTGAAATGGAAGCAACATCGTAAGATTTGCTGGGAATTTGACTTTTCAGGTGCCGCTTCTTCTGAGGCTGTCTCTTAAGGAAGGAATCCTTTGCCGACAAGCAAACTCAAAGGGGGGGAGCCAGATTCACTTAACAACTGTGGCAAGAAAGGTCATAAAACGAGCAGGGGGTTGGACTAGAAGACCTCTGAGGCCCCTTCCAACTCTATATTCTATTCTGTATTTCCTTCCCTCCCATCCAGGAGACTCGGGCTGGGGGCTCGTGGGGGTGGGGGTGGGACTGGGGGGGGCTGCTGGATCTCCCGAGGAGGGGCTTGCCCATCCGAGTAAGACCCCACCGAGAGGAAATGAGCGCCACGTCTGGAGCCACCAGCCTGCTCCACCTGCTGCGCGTGGGAATGGCTCCTCGGTGACTGTGGGGATAATGAGGTATGCCAGCGTGGGCGGGGGAGGGGAGGGGAGGGGAGGGGAGGGGAACGCAGCCAAAGAGCTGGGGAGCATCCGGATGATGATGCGCTTTGCTGGACTGTGCAAGGCCTGCTTTTGCCATTGGGGAGAACGGAGAAATGCGCGCAGAGACACTTTTCAGTGTTTGGGAAAGATGCTCCCTCCCTTTCTCTCTCTCTCTCCGTCCCTTCTCATGGAGATGAGGCTGGAGATCAGAGTCCGCTAGAGTTGGGCAGCCAGTTTGGTCTCTCTGTCTCTGTCTCTGTCTCTGTCTCTGTCTCTCTGTCTCTGTCTCTGTCTCTGTCTCTCTCTCTCTGTCTCTCTCTCTCTCTCTCTCTCTCTCTCTATCTATCTATCTATCTATCTATCTATCTATCATCTATCTATCTCTATTTCTATCTCTATCTCTATTTCTATCTCTATTTCTATTTCTATTTCTATTTCTATTTCTATTTCTATCTCTATTTCTATATCTATCTATCCCTATCATCAATCTCTTCCTTCCTTCCTTCCTTCCTTCCTTCCTTCCTTCCTTCCTTCCTTCCTTCCTTCCTTCCTTCCTTCCTTCCTTCCTTCCTTCCTTCCTTCTTTCTTTCTTTCTTTCTTTCTTTCTTTCTTTCTTTATCATCAATCTATTTCTTTCTTTCTCTTTCTTTCTTTCTTTATCATCAATCTCTATCTATCTATCTATCTATCTATCTATCTATCTATCTATCTATCTATGTATCTATCTATGTATCAATCTATCTATCTATCTATCTATCCATCTATCCGCCCATCCGTCCATCCATCCATCCATCCATCCATCCATCCATCTCCTGGTGCTTGGCCCAAAATTACCCAGTTGGCTTACATGCCTAAGGCAGAACTAGAATTCCCAGTCTCCTGGTGGTTGGCCCAAAGTCACCCAGCCAGCTTTCATACCTATTATTTTTATGAACAAGTCAAAGATAGCAAAAACATCTAATACTTTTTCCTCCTATTGTCCCCACAACAACTACCCTGTGAAGTAGGTTGGCAGAGAGAGAGGGGTGGGGGCTGGTCCAAAGTCACCCAGCTGGTTTTCAAGCCTAAGGCGGGACTAGAACTCACCGCCTCTAGGTCATTGGCTAAAAGTCACCCAGCTGGCTTTCATGGCGAGGGCAGAACTAGAACTCAGAACTCCCAGTCTCCTGGTGATGGGCCCAAAGTCACCGGTTAGCAAAGGGTTTTTCTTGAGCTTCCAGAAAGAGGCCCGTTCTCTTTTCTTCCCTGTCCTTCCTTCCTTCCTGCCAAGCCTTGTCTGCTTTTATCGCGCCCCTTTAGGTCCACCCCGGCGCCTTTCCCGAACTCCCCGCCAAGGCTTCCAGTCCTTTGCCAGCCCCCTCTGTCTTCCCTCTCGGGCAGGCTCTTCCGGAATGGCAAAGGCAGCCCAGGAGCAGAAAAGCCCCACACTCAGCAATGTGCCCGAGCCTCTCCGGGTCCGTGCGAGCCCCCGAACGAGCCTCGGGCTGATAAATGATGCTCATATCCCATTCAGATATGATGCCAGCAGTTTCTTTGTGGTTTGCCTTCCATTGCGGTAGTAAAGTTTTTAATTAGGAAAGCTAATGAGATCGATTAGTCATTAGGCCTGACCTCTGGATCTCGGGCGAGGAGGCGCATGGTGTGCGCCGGGCTGATAACGGGGACGCCGGGGCATTGTTCGTAATAAAAGCGGAGAGCGTTTGAGTTGAGTGAAACGTGCCACGGGGAATACATCACGGCCGAGAAAGGGGGGTGGGGGGGAAACATCGCAACCCCGGGAGCCTGTAATGAAGGGAATTAAACCAACATCCTATCTAAATAACATGATTATCTACACAAAAGCTCTCAGCCAGGAAGGGAGAAGAGAAATAGGAGCACCGACAGACGGCCCTTCCGTGCCAGGCGCTGCACTGCGGCCTCGGTCGGTGCAGGCCCTCTGGAAGAAAAGTCAGGGGGGCGGGGGCGGCCAGGAGGGCTTCCCCCAGGTGGGGGTTTGCAGGTTTTCCAGATGGGATCCCACAAGGTCTCCTTCCTGCTGGATCTCCACCTGGACCTCTCTGGAGTGGAGCTCCTGCCTTGGCTGGCAATGGAGAGAGCAGATGGGGGCGATTGAGTCTCTGAGTCACTACAGGTAGTTTTCGACTTGCGGCCACTCGTTTAGTGGCCATTCGGAGTTACAACGGATCACTGAAAGAAGTGATCCAAGGCTGTTTTTCACCCTTGCAGCCGTAGTAGCATCTCCGTGGTCAGCTGATCAAAATTTGGAGACTTGGAAACTGGCATGTACTGATGTCAGTTGCAGCGCTCCAGCTTCATGTTGCGACCGTCTGACAAGCAAAGTCAATAGGGAAGCCAGATTCATTTAATGACCGTGTCACTAAGTTAACAACTGCAGTGAATCACTTAACAAGTGCTCGGATTTCTTTTCTATATTTCTTTATTTTTCCTTCCCCCTCTTCTTTGTTTTCCACTACTTTTTTTTTCTTTGTATTTTATATTTTGAAACATAAAAGTTGGGCTCGATTGCAGTTGTAAGTCAAGGACTACCTTTATATCAGTGGGTGCTTCACAATAAGAAGGAAGGGAGGGAGGGAAAAAAGGAGAAAGGGAGGGGGAAGCAGGAAGGGAGGAAGGAAGGGAAGGAAAGGAAAGGAGAAAATAATGGAATAAGGAGAAAGGAAAGAAAAGAAAAGAAAAGGAAAGGAAAGGAAGATAAAGAGGGGGAGGGGGAGAGAGGAAAGGAAAGGAGAAAGTAATGGAATGAGGAGAAAAGGAAAGAAAAGGAAAGGAAGATAAAAAGGGGAAGGGGAGAGAGAGGAGAGGGGAGGAGAGGAAAGGAAAGGAAAGGAAGAAAAATAGGAGGAAAGGAAAGGAGAAGTAAATGGGTGAAGAAGGGAAGGGAATTGAAGAAGGAAAGGAAGATAAAAAGGGAAAGGAAAGGGGCAGACAGGCAGGCAAGCAGGGGAATTCTGGGAGTTGAAGTCCACAAGTCGTAAAGTCCCCAAGGATGGACGCTCCTGCTTGAGTAGTGGGTCAGACTAGAAGACCTCGGAGGTCCCTTCCAGCTCAGTTCTTCTCTTAACTTCCTGTGGTGCCACCCCTGATAGATTTCCCCTTATTTTGTGCCCTTTGAAATGGTCCAACGTAGCCAACAGGAAATATTAAACTTGCCTTCACCAAGCCTGGGAGAAGAAATTCAGGGGGAAAAAAAAGAAATATACAGCTTTCTTTTTTACCACTTTTCCACCAATAATTGCAATAATTTCAAGTGAGGGGGAGCCATCGTTTCAAATCAGAGCTAAAGTCTCAGCACGGCACGTCAGCTTTAATTATCTGGGCAGTTACAGCTGTACGTTATAAAAGTCGGGCAATTAGATGCATTCCTTAAAGCTGTTTGGGGGGGGGGGGGGGGAAAAAAAAAAAGGACCGGCTAGCCAGAACAGAAAGGAAGAGAATCCAACAATTGAGCTGTTAATTGCAAGGAGCCTTCAGCAGGGAGGAAAAAAACGGCGTTTCTATCACCTTGCAAAATATTGTTATTAAATGATGAAATGCATAAATCTGTTTGGGAGCCCCGAGACCTCTCCGATAAAGGTCTTCTTTCTAAATGGATGTGGAACGCATCCAAAGTCACTCGCGGTATGGGAGGAAGGATCTAGAACAGAGGTCTTCAAACCTCTGCTCTAGAACATTCAGCCGATGCAAAAATGCAATACAGGTAGTCCTCTGCTTACAACAGTTCGCTTAGTGACCATTCGAAGATACAACGTAAGCTGCTTACAGCCGTTTTTCACACTTACGACCGTTGCACCATCCCCGTGATCAAAAGTGATCACGTAATCAAAGTTTTTGACTCTTGGCCACTGGTTCATATTTATGACGGTTGCAGTGTCCTGGGGTCACCTTTTGCGATCTTCTGACAAGCAAAGTCCATGGGGAAGCCAGACTCACTTAACGACCGAGTTCCTAACTTAACAGCTGCAGTGATTTGGTTAACAACAGTGGCAAGAAATGTCATAAAATGGGGCAGAGCTCACTTAACAACTGTCTTACCTAGCAACAGAAATGTTGGGCTCGGTTGTGGTCGTGAGCCAAGGACTACCTGTTGCTGCCATTCGGGTGGATGAAGTGGTAACCTCAATCTCCCCTGGTCTCCATTTGCTATGAGGGAGCTTTTGGGGGGTAGAGATACCCCAGTGAAGTCCCCGTTGAGCTGAACCACGTGTCACGTATGACTCAAGCAAGTGAGCCAAGCTGCATTTTGTCGGAGATGTTTCTTTTCCTTCTTCTTTTTCTCTGTTATGCTGCCCAGTTCTCGGCACTGGTGAGCCAGGAAGAGGCGGCCCGCAAATGGCATGTTTTTGTTTTTTTTAAAATTTGATTTATATGCCACCCTTCTCCAGAGACTCAGGGCGGCTTACAATGCGCTAAGCAATAGCCTTCATCCTTTTGTATATTTACACAAAGTCAGCTTATTGCCCCCACAAACTGGGTCCTCATTTCACCTACCTTAGAAAGGATGGAAGGCTGAGTCAACCTTGAGCCTGGTGAGATTCGAACCTGCAGTAATTGCAGGCAGCTGGTCTTAATAACCAGCTTAATAACAGGGTGCCTTAGACCACTGTACTACCAAGGCTCTACCAAATGTTCTCTTTCGGTTTCTCGCTCGCACACGTGGCACACACCGCTTGATTCCCCGGACAGCCCGATTTCACGCCCTGGCACCGTCTTCTCTGCTGAGCATCTCATCCGGCAAATGCCGGCAAGTCCCTGTTCCGCCAGGCATCCAGCACGAGTTCATTAAAAAGCATCACAAACGCCTTTCCTAATTGTGTTAACAAACCTCTGATGGAATTGCTTCCCCAGTGTGGCGCCCGAATCCCCCAAACCAGGATCTCGGGTTCTCCAAAGAGCAGCCAGGTGCTGAATAAAGGAACGATGATGGTCCCCCTTTTTTTTGCCCCTCTGATTTTTACTTTACTTTACTTTACTTTTATTGAATTTGTATACTGCCCTACTCCCGAAGGACTCAGGGCGGTGAACAGCCATAGAATAAAACATATAAAAATAGAATAAAACGAATTAAATAATTTGGCTGAACAAATTTAAAACGCCAATAATTTAAAACCAAATTTAAAATTTCCATTTAAAAAGGGGAAAAACTTAGGTTCACCAAGCCTGGGAGAAGAAATTCAGGGGGGGGGGGGGGAAAGAAAGAAATATACGGCTTTCTTTTTTCCCACTTTTCCACCAATAATTGCAATAATTTCAAGTGAGGGGGAGCCATCGTTTCAAATCAGAGCTAAAGTCTCAGCACGGCACGTCAGCTTTAATTATCTGGGCAGTTACAGCTGTACGTTATAAAAGTCGGGCAATTAGATGCATTCCTTAAAGCTGTTTGGGGGGGGGGGGTGGAAAAAAAAAAAGGACCGGCTAGCCAGAACAGAAAGGAAGAGAATCCAACAATTGAGCTGTTAATTGCAAGGAGCCTTCAGCAGGGAGGAAAAAAACGGCGTTTCTATCACCTTGCAAAATATTGTTATTAAATGATGAAATGCATAAATCTGTTTGGGAGCCCCGAGACCTCTCCGATAAAGGTCTTCTTTCTAAATGGATGTGGAACGCATCCAAAGTCACTCGCGGTATGGGAGGAAGGATCTAGAACAGAGGTCTTCAAACCTCTGCTCTAGAACATTCAGCCGATGCAAAAATGCAATACAGGTAGTCCTCTGCTTACAACAGTTCGCTTAGTGACCATTCGAAGATACAACGTAAGCTGCTTACAGCCGTTTTTCACACTTACGACCGTTGCACCATCCCCGTGATCAAAAGTGATCACGTAATCAAAGTTTTTGACTCTTGGCCACTGGTTCATATTTATGACGGTTGCAGTGTCCTGGGGTCACCTTTTGCGATCTTCTGACAAGCAAAGTCCATGGGGAAGCCAGACTCACTTAACGACCGAGTTCCTAACTTAACAGCTGCAGTGATTTGGTTAACAACAGTGGCAAGAAATGTCATAAAATGGGGCAGAGCTCACTTAACAACTGTCTTACCTAGCAACAGAAATGTTGGGCTCGGTTGTGGTCGTGAGCCAAGGACTACCTGTTGCTGCCATTCGGGTGGATGAAGTGGTAACCTCAATCTCCCCTGGTCTCCATTTGCTATGAGGGAGCTTTTGGGGGGTAGAGATACCCCAGTGAAGTCCCCGTTGAGCTGAACCACGTGTCACGTATGACTCAAGCAAGTGAGCCAAGCTGCATTTTGTCGGAGATGTTTCTTTTCCTTCTTCTTTTTCTCTGTTATGCTGCCCAGTTCTCGGCACTGGTGAGCCAGGAAGAGGCGGCCCGCAAATGGCATGTTTTTGTTTTTTTTAAAATTTGATTTATATGCCACCCTTCTCCAGAGACTCAGGGCGGCTTACAATGCGCTAAGCAATAGCCTTCATCCTTTTGTATATTTACACAAAGTCAGCTTATTGCCCCCACAAACTGGGTCCTCATTTCACCTACCTTAGAAAGGATGGAAGGCTGAGTCAACCTTGAGCCTGGTGAGATTCGAACCTGCAGTAATTGCAGGCAGCTGGTCTTAATAACCAGCTTAATAACAGGGTGCCTTAGACCACTGTACTACCAAGGCTCTACCAAATGTTCTCTTTCGGTTTCTCGCTCGCACACGTGGCACACACCGCTTGATTCCCCGGACAGCCCGATTTCACGCCCTGGCACCGTCTTCTCTGCTGAGCATCTCATCCGGCAAATGCCGGCAAGTCCCTGTTCCGCCAGGCATCCAGCACGAGTTCATTAAAAAGCATCACAAACGCCTTTCCTAATTGTGTTAACAAACCTCTGATGGAATTGCTTCCCCAGTGTGGCGCCCGAATCCCCCAAACCAGGATCTCGGGTTCTCCAAAGAGCAGCCAGGTGCTGAATAAAGGAACGATGATGGTCCCCCTTTTTTTTTGCCCCTCTGATTTTTACTTTACTTTACTTTACTTTTATTGAATTTGTATACTGCCCTACTCCCGAAGGACTCAGGGCGGTGAACAGCCATAGAATAAAAACATATAAAAATAGAATAAAACGAATTAAATAATTTGGCTGAACAAATTTAAAACGCCAATAATTTAAAACCAAATTTAAAATTTCCATTTAAAAAGGGGAAAAACTTAGGTCAGACCAGCTTGATGAACTAAGAAAGTCTTTTTTATTTCAAGCTGACGTGTCTTTTTTCCTCCGCAGGTCCCAGCTTCGTCCTGGTCACCAGCCCAGCGGCCCACCGCGTGGTCAATACTCGCTACAGGCTGGTGAAGAAGTCGGCGGGGCCTCCCGTGACCCCTGCAGCCTCCGGTGCCAGCCCGGCTCACGGTTGGAAGGCCAGGAGGCTTTCGTCGTCCAGGTGAGGGTTGCAAAGCGATCTCGCCCACGAGCGTCTTAATTCACGGCAGAACGGGGAGCTTCCGGAGGGGTGTTTTCATAGCGACGCGAGAGGCCTGTCGTTAGATGGGGAATGCCCTCCCTTCCTCTTGCCAAGAAAATTCACACGACGTATCCAGGCAGCCCCCGACTTAACAACCACACTTGAGCCCAGAAATTCCCACAGCTATCAAAACTGGCCTTCCTGGTTTTTTCTTGAAGACCTTTCGCTTCTCATCCAAGAAGCTTCTTCAGCTCTGACTGGATGATGGGGAAGGATTGATACTCCTTGCAGGCAAAAGCTGGTCCTTTGCATCCTTTTAGAGGGTCCTTGAGGCCACTTGGAGGTTTATCTGTGTACTTGGGGTCACCTGAGTGGTGCAAATGGGTGTGGAGCCTTGTGTCATCCAGAACCCAGTCCTTTCAGCAGTTTTTGCCAGCAGTGGCAAAAAAATCAGGTCATGTTCATGACCTTCGTGTGTTACGACCGTGACGGCAGGCTCCATGATGGTCGTAACTCGAGAACTACAAGCACCTGTGTTTTTATCGGGGGCCCGTTTCCATTTTCAACCTGAGCCATGGCCTCTTTCCCATAACCTTCCCAAGGTTGTCTCCATCTTATCATGACGGCTTGTGGCTAACTCGGGTTGTGGTCTCTGCCTTGAGGTTCGAGGAAGGATATTTGCAACTCTTTAGTACAGAGGTCTTCAAACTTGGCAGCTTTAAGACTTGTGGACTTCAACTCCCAGAATTCTCCAGCCAGCTATGCTGGCTGGAGAATTCTGGGAGTTGAAGTCCACAAGTCTTAAAGCTGCCAAGTTTGAAGGCCTCTGCTTTAGTACATTAGAAACACATTCACACAAACCCACAACGGATGATCAATAGCCGTTTGTCAGTAATTAGTTTAAGGTGCCTGAATATATTATAAAGTTCTACAAACGAGGCCGGCAGCTGGCTTGAAAAGAGGGAAAATGAATTTTTTTTTTTAAAAAAAATCAGAATAAACTTCTTCAATTACCGGGTGAAATAAAAGAAAACGCTGATAATCCTTTTTTTTTTTTTTTTGAGGAGGGGGTAGGGGTTTAAAAAAAAAAAAGAGCTGATCATTCAGTATTTGTTCCTGTTGGAAAACAGTTTAAAAATTAGAGAAGCAGATGCTTTCTCTGGGAACTTCTGTCACCAGCAATTTAGAAGCGTTTGACGGTGTCAAAACAATTGCTATTTCAGGCGTTTAAAATGGAAGTCTCGCCCATTTACTACACCCTGCCTCAAAACAATGCACGATCCCTTTCCTAAAAATATAGCGGAGTCGGTCCAAAGGAAGGCTGCCCTGCTTTTCACGTGGGGATGCCAAGCTTTCATTTATGAATTTTGCGTCGAGGAAGAGAGGAGTCGGCGAGGCGAGGGATTTAGGAAAATTATTATTTGGAATTATTGTGTAAAACGTGTGTGTCAGTTTGGCTGGAGAAAATCAGCTGCATGTCAGTGTTTCAACGCTGGCATAGAGAGCAGAGGAGAGCGAGAGATAAACTCTGAAACTTTTGCCTGCTAAATCCCTTTGAAGCCGGGTTGTCATGGAAATGAGGGGAGGGGGCACATTCCTGGGAAATGACGAGAAAAAGAAGTCTGAAGAATGACTTGGAAGACAGCCAATGAGAAGCAGAGATTTGGGGATCGGAAAGGGAGGGATTGGGGGGCAAAAGGTCAGTCTTGTCCGCGCGGAGTCATGATCCGGTGGCTGTGCTTAATTAAAGAAAGATTTCCTTAAAGATTGGCAGTTTGGAAATTCATTTAATTTTGAGATAGCAGCGTAGTCTGACACTGCAATTCCGCTTTCTAGGAAAATACAGGCAACACTCGGCTTACAACGGTGCATTTACAGGCGATCCTTGACTTACGACCACAATTAAGCCCAACGTTCCTGTTTCTAAGCGAGACATTTCTTAAGGGAATTTGCTCCGCTTTCCGACTGTCCTTTGCCAAGTGTGTTATGTTGGCCCATGGAATCCTTGGTACCAATTTACCGGTAGCCCTCAACTTACGACCAACATTTCTATTGCTAAGAGAGACAGTTATTAAGTGAGTTTGGCCGCATTTTACGACCTTTCCTGCCACAGTTGTTAAGCAAATCACTGCATTAGTTACGTGAATCACATGGTTGTTAAGTGAATCCAGCTTCCCCGTTGACTTTGCTCATGAGACGGTCACAAAAAGGGATCACGTGACACACACACACACCCGGGACGTTGCAACCGTCATAAATATGAGCCAGTTGCTGAGCCTCTGAATTTTGATCACATGATCATGGCGATGCTGCGATGGACGTAAGTGTGAAAAACGATCATGTCACCTTTTTCAGGGTTGTAGCTTCGAATGGCCACTAAATGAATAGCTGTAAGTTGAGGACTGTCTGTATTTATAATGTTCAACATATTTGGAGAGCCTTTAAAATATAGTCCTGAGTCCTGTTGTTTTGCCTTCTGCCCAAAATGAATGACTCTTCCAGGGCCTCTGATTCCGAAATGTGTAGGTGGCCTTTTGCTTCTCAGTCTCCCTGGAGGTTCCTCCTTGCCTCCTGAGATGTTGGAAGCCCAAGCAGAGCTGCCAAACGAGATCTAGCCTTCTGCTCTCCAGTTGCCTCGTCTGATGCAGCTGGACCATCTGCCTCCTTCCTGGTTGGGCTTGGTGTCCAAGGAGCTGGAGATGGGACACCTTCTTGAGCCAACCTTTGCAAAGTCAACCAGATGTGTTCATAAGCTCTCCTTACCCCTTTTGGTAGGCAGGTAGATCTCAGATTTCAGCTTGGCATTCCTCAGAGAAAGACCTATCAGAAGTCTGGGAGACTTCACACCCCTTTGGGTTTATGTGGCGGAAGGCTTGTTGTGGTATAGATCAGGGTGGGCCCCTTGTCCATCTGTGGACTTCAACTCCCAGAATTCCTGGGCCAGCCTTCTGGGAATTCTGGGAGTTGAAGTCCACAGGTGGTCAGGAGGCCATAGGTGCCCACCCCTGCTGTAGACAGTAATGGTGGTAGTAGTGATGATGTTGATGGCGATGATGATGATGACGATTGTGATTTTGATCAGGGTTTTTCAAGCTTGGCAACTTCTGGACTTCTGGACTTCAACTCCCAGAATTCCTCAGTCGGACAGGTTTGGAGAGTCCTGATCTTGAGGATGGTTATGGTGATGGATATGATGACCATGATCTTGATGATTATGATGCTGACCGTGATCTTCATGACGATGATGATGATGATGGATATGATGATTGTGATCTTCATGATGACCGTGGTGATGGGATATGGTGACCATGATCTTGATGATGATCTTGATGATGGAGATGGTGATCATGATCTTGATGATGATGGGACATGATGACCATGCTCTTCATGATGACCATGGTGACAGTGAGGGATATGATGACCATGATCTTCATGATGATCATGGTGATGGTGAGAGGGATGCTGACCATGATCTTGATGATGATGATGATGATGATAGATATGATAACCATGATCTTCATGATGATCATGGTGATGGGACATGATGACCATGATCTTCATGATGATCATGGTGACGGTGAGAGGGATGCTGACCATGATCTTGACGACGACGACGATGGTGATGATGATGATGATGATGATGGATATGATGACCATAATTTTGATGATGACCATGATCTTGATGATGACCATGGTGATGTGATTCCTGCTTGAAAAAATGGACAAGTGGTTCCTGTCCTGGTCCTTTGATGGAGAGGCTGGTAGGACAAGGATAGGAAGCACGGAGAAGGGCTGGGTGGGCACCAAAAGATGAAGGCATCTCCAAGACATGTTGTCCTTCTCCAGCCCTGGAGGCTCCTTCCTTGCTGACCCCTTTCTCCCTATCTGGAGAGGTTGCATTTGCTCCACCACAAACTTTCCTGGAGACAGTAGACGGGAGTATATTTTAAATTAATTTTACCGCACTTTTGTAATATTTTTGTTTTCCATAGATTGATGAGCGACCTGGGGGCTGTTTCTATAAATTTATGAAGATAATTTTCCCCCTCTTGATAAGGCGAAATTTACACCTGCTATTTCCCTATTAATTCACATGGCTTAAGTGGATCTAATTTCCTCCCTTCCTCCTATCTAGTCTGTGTGGCCTTTCCTAATGCAATTTCCCCCCATCGCTAAATCACTGTGATCGGGAGTCGTGATCGAGTTAAATTAACTTAAATTAATTTACTTAATAAGAGCTCCAATGAGGTTAAGATTTATTGATTCGGCTTTCTTCTCTCCTCCTTTTCCTTTATTCCTTTGGGGATTTCTTTTTTTTTTTATTATTATTATTCCTGTTTCTCTTGCTTTTATATCCCTCGGGGAGGCGGCTTGAGCTTCAACAGAAGCACCGTGAATTTGTGGGGTTTGCCAGTAGAACCCCTTCTTTTTTTTACAAAAAAAAACCCAGTTATGATTTTATCTGCAATGGGGAAATGGGGGGCTTTTAGTTGGGAACGTAAACAAAGAAACAACCAGGGTTAAGGGCAGGCTAGCTCCAACCTTGTTCCCTCTGGATACTGGGAGACCAGTTTCCATAAACCCCAGCTTTTAGGCAAGCTTCCAGGAAAATGGAAATGAAGAGCCCTGGTGGTGCAGCAGACTAAAGCACTGTTATTAACAACTGCTGCCTGCAATTACTGTAAGTTCGAATCTCACCAGGCTCAAGGTTGATTCAGCCTTCCATCCTTTCTAAGGTAGGTAAATTGAGGACCCAGTTTGTGGGGGCAATAAGGTGACTTTGTATAAATATACTAAAGTATGAAGGCTATTGCTTAACACATTGTAAGCCACCCTGAGTCTCTGGAGAAGGGCAGCATATAAATCAAATTATATATATATATATATATATGTTTGCAAAACAGTGTCCTGGTTCTTACATTTGCTTGTTTCTTTCTTGCCTTTGTTATTTTTATGAACAACTCAAGATAGCAAACATATCTAATACTTTGTCCTCCTCCTGTTTTCCTCACAACAACAACCCTGTGAGGTGGGTTGGCAGACAGAGAGAGGGGGTGTGTGTCTGGTCCAAAGTCACCCAGCTGGCTTTCACGCCTAAGGCGGGACTAGAACTCCCCGTCTCCTGGAGCTTGGCCCAAAGTCATCCTGATGGCTTTCATATTTAAATTTAAAATGAACAAATAAGAACCAGTCTTCTTTTGCAATAGGCACAGGAGTCTACCTTCGGATTAGGGATACAGTTGGTGCACAGGCACAGATGCAGGCACCTGTGCTCGGAGGTGTCAGGGCCAAACTTTTATTTGCCAGGAGTTAATGGCATGAAGTAGGTGGGGTGTCACTTCAGAGAGGGTGGGGTCACTTCGAAGGTGCTGGGCTTTCAGGTCAGGCCATTTCCCCCAGGGATGAAGTGCTGATTCCGTCTCAGGCAGAGATGAGGCCTTGGACTGCTCTAGGCTGGTCCATCCTTTCTGTTTTCCTCTTCCTGCCTAAAGAAGGAAATTTCCTCCCTCCCTTCCTTCCTTCCTTCCTTCCTTCCTTCCTTCCTTCCTTCCTCCCTCCCTCCCTCCCTCCCTCTCTCCCTCTCTCCCCTCATCCATTCATCTTCTTGATGCATTATTCCTTCCTTCCTTCCTTCCTTCCTTCCTTCCTTCCTTCCTTCCTTCCTTCCTTCCTTCCTTCCTTCCTTCTTCCTTCCTTCCTTCTTTCCCTCCTCCCTCCCTCCTCATCCATTCATCTTCTTGATGCATTATTCCTTCCTTCCTTCCTCTTCCTTCCTTCCTTCCTTCCTTCCTCCCTCCCTCCCTCCCTCCCTCTCTCCCTCTCTCCCTCCTCATCCATTCATCTTCTTGATGCATTATTCCTTCCTTCCTTCCTTCCTTCCTTCCTTCCTTCCTTCCTTCCTTCCTTCCTTCCTTCCTTCCTTCCTTCCTAGAATAACAGAGTTGGAAGGGACCTTGGAGGTCTTCCAGTCCAACCCCCTGCTTAGGCAGGAAACCCTACATCACTTCAGACAAATGGTTATCCAACCTCTTCTTAAAAACTTCCAGTGTTGGAACATTCACAACTTTTGGAGGCAAGTTGTTCCACTGATTAATTGTTCTAAAACAATTAATTAATTCTTCCTCCCTCCCTCCCTGTTGTTGAACGTTGCTTGGGGGAAAGGACATGTTAGGGGCCCTGTTCCCATCCTTCAGAGCCTTACCTCCCCCCCCCATTCCCCATCAAATTTTCCAAGGGGAGACTCAGGAGGGCCGATTTTTCCCACCCTTGACTTTCTGTGGCATTGAGATCTGGGCAGCGCAAAGTTTTCCTGCCATCTCTCATTTGCCATGTGCTGCTTTCTTTTCCACGGACCTTTTTCCAGGCTGATTTTTTCCTCCAGGAGAGGAAAAAGTCTGAACGTTGACTCTCCATCGCTTAAAACAGGCTGTTTATCCTGCCTGCCTGATGGAACCGGGTTTCTTTCTCTCCTCCTCCGGGAAGATCAGAAACGGAGGCAGTGAGATTATCCGTCATGAGCCGAGATGCCATATTGTCTGCATCTAAAGCGAGAATTACCTTTATTTCAGGCTGTTAAATATGATGTCGGCAAGCGCTTAACCGTCCAATGGCTAACCCTATTAAGATTGCTATTCTGATAATTTAACTCCTTTGAAGAAGGCTTAAGAAAGACAAGGGAACTGCAGGCGTGTAGATAATTCCGCCTTTGAGCTCCGGTTGAAGATCTGAGCACAATTGGGCCTCTTCTCACGTTCCCCCTTGAGTAGTATATCAAGAACTCAATAAAGGTCCTGTTGGATCAGATCTACAGGTAGTCCTCGGCTTGTGACCGCAATTGAGCCAAAATTTACGTTCTTAAGCAAGACAGCTAATGAGTTTTTCTTGCCACGATCGTTAAGTGAATCTGGCTTCCCCGTTTAGTTGGCTTGTCGCAAAACGGAATCGCATGACCCCAGGAGACTGCGACCGTCATAAATATGAATCAGTTGCCAAGCATCTGAATTTTGATCACGTGACCACAGGGGATGCTGCAATGGTCATAAGTCTGAAAAACATTCGTAAGTCCCTTTTTTTCAATACCGTTGTAACTTCGAATGGTCACTAACTGAACTGTTGTAAGTTGAGGACTATCTGCATTTATAATGTTCATAATATTTGGAGAGCCTTCAAATATGCTGGAGTCCTGTTGTGTGGACTTAACACAGCTGGAGATTGTTAGATTGGAGGAAATCGATAGATACGATAGATGGAAAGTTTCCAGTGTAAAAATCACAACTAAGTATAAACTTTTGAGGGATCCTTGGTGCTCTCCGAGCTTGGTGGTTTTCTTGCAGACCTTGCCGGTCCTTGCTGGGCACACAAGACAGAGCACAGTAATCGCCAAATGTCGGCAAGTGCACACGAGGCTCCACAGATTCAACACTTGTTCTCGACAATTGCCCCTCCCCACAGCGTCTTCTTAAGGCTCAGTCCCCAGGTGTGCCTTGTGAAGAGGGGCGGGGCACTCCCCTCCAGAGTAGACTGCTCAGTCTGCGCTGTTCTCGCCTTCTCTCCACTCTCTGTGATCGGGGATCAGGAGGAGGCGGTCCTCACTCATCGCCTGAGCTCTGTCTCTCATGCTCCCTGCTTAGCCTCTCTTGGTCCTCCTGCCCCTGTTCCTCCCTGTCTACAAGCCGTCCCGATCCTGAAAGGCCCTGGCCTGACTGGCTCTGCCCTTCCCCGTTTTCCTCTGAAGCCAACGAAGCCACCCCCTTCGCAGAATCACTTGCCGGGTAGTGACCACAGGGGGATGCTGCAAGGGTTGTAGGTGTGAAAAGCAATCATAAGTCCCTTTTGTCAGTGCTGTTGTAACTTTGGTCACTAAACGAATGGTTGTAAGTGGAGAACTACCTGTAAGGGGCTAACTACACCATTACTACCAGGTGTAATTCAGAGATCTGGTGTTGACCTATATAGGCCAAGAGGGATACTTACAGGGCCCACTCCTTCCAACCAAGCCCTCTGGACATGCCGTGAGTCCCTTCTGTGTGGGATACCTGGGGGGGGGGGTCACAAAGGAGGGGTGTTTTTTTTTTTGTTAATGCTCATCTTTTGAACAGTCCACTGCCAGAGAATTGTGGGGCGAGGGGGGGAAACCCCTTGTCTTCAGAAAGCTTTGGAGACCAGACTATTCAGAGGAATTGTTACCGTATTTTTCGGTGTATAAGACGCACCAGAGTATAAGACGCACCTTAATTTGGGGGGAGGAAAACAAGGAAAAAAGTATTTTACCTCTGTCTACCAGCATTTAAGGTGGCGCCGCCCTCCTCCTCCTCCTCCTCCTCCTGTAAGTGGGTTCGGGCGGCAGACCCGCGACCCCCTTCCCGATTCCAAACATGGGCTGTTTTGCAGAGACAAAAAAAAGTGTACCGTGTTTCAGGCGGTGGATCTGGCCAGGAGGAAAGAGAAGAGTCTGCTGAGAAGGAGGCCGGGAGCGCGCGGCTCTGCAATGGGCAGAAAAACACTTTCAGGCGTCAGCGCTACAATCTCCCCCCCGAATCCAAAGCACTTCCCGGTTCCCCGCTGCACATTGCAGGGGAACCGGCCGCCACCTGAAGCGCGACTCTTGAGGTTTGCATTGGGGAATCCAGGCAGCGATGACTGGAAAGGAGGAACGTTTCCCTTTAGGGGCTCCCATTCAGCTCGGCTTAGGGCTTAGGCAGCTGCGGCGGGGGCTCCTCACATTGGTGGGGAGTGAAGTCAGCACGGCCAGAGGGGTGACCAGCCGCAAATCGTGGCACCCGCCTTATTCCCCGAAGCTGCAGGGCAGATTCTCCCCCCCCCGCCCCCCCGTCCCGAAGAGGGAGGGTTGTTCCTCAGGCTGTGCCCCGACCCAGATCCCTGCCGCCTGGAACTGGCCGAAAATGGCCGAAGGGTGGGGGCTGGAGGGTGGGCGGGGCTACATTCGGCGTATAAGACGCACACAGATTTTCACCCCCTTTTTGGGGGTAAAAAGGTGCGTCTTATACACCGAAAAATAAGGTAATTCTGAAATATATTTATTCAGTATTCAACAAGAGGGGGACAATTTATGTACACGTTTGTTTGGTTTTTTTTCCTTTTTATGCACAATATTTCCTCTTTGCGTAGTCTTGCCTAGTTTGGTTTTGCTGTTGTATTCCTCCCTCCCCCTTTTTTTGGGGGTGGGAGTCTGTATTTTAATATTTTGAATAAAAGTTTTTTTAAAAATTGAAATAGAAGAAAAAAAAAACTACTCGGAGGGGCATTTGGAAGTTGACACCTGCTCTTTGAAAGGACGATTCGTATTCATTTAATTTTCTGGTTGATACGAGATTGATTGGCCGGGCTAATTTCAATTCATTGCACTTTGTTTGGGTCCTGGACCAGATCTGAATAAATACGAGGTTTTCTGCCTGCTGATAATGATCTGTCTTGATTTGATTGCTGGAGACCCTCCGAATGGAGACCCTGCAAAAAGGATCCATGGCAGATTTGCGAATAACTGTAGCTCGGGTGGAGGATGGGGTGGGGGGGAGTTTCGTTCTCCGAGCTTGTGGGTCGGTTTCTGAATGTTTCGTTACCTGGATAGGTAACGTCTTCAGCGGAGTTTAGGGGATGCGATTGTGGGGGGGGGGATCTTCTGTTGATAAGGGCTTGGTGTGGGTCAGTGTCCGCATTCTGATGCTGCCGTAAAAAGACGAGGCTTGACTTTTCACCCACTTATTTTCTCTGTAGATAATATCCCCTAGGAGATGGGATGGGAGGGGGGGAACATTCCTGTGGGCTGAGGTCAGAAGCTGGGGAGACTGACTTGGAAGATGGCCAATGAGAAGAGGAGAATTGGGGAACGGAAAGGGGAGGGTTTGGGGGTCAGAGGGTTAGTATCAGCTACGACGAAGTCGGGGCCAGATCTGTCGTACTCAATAAATGGAATATTTCAGCAAAGATTAATTGTTTGGGAGTGCAATTTATTTGAGATGACATCGAAACCTGACAGACAGTAGATCTTGTGATGGAAGGGTGGCGTCAAGTGAGGGTCTAGTGATAGATCTTGTCAGGTGGGGGTCACAGGTGAGGGGTTTGTGATGGGGAGGTCACGTCAGGTGAGGGTCGTGTCAAGTGAGGGTCTAGTGATGGGTCTTGTCAGGTGAGGGTCACATCAGGTCTGGGTTACGTTAGGTGAAAGTCGTGATGGGTCAGGTGTGGGTGTGGGTTGCGTCTAGTGAGGATCTTGCAGTGGGCCTTGTGATGTGTCAGGTATGGGTCATGTCAGGTCTTGTGGAGGTCCACCCCCACAAGCCACTCCCTCCACAGACCCGTCGACCTACAACCAGCCTACCAACCCCCCGGAATTCCAATCAAACCGCCCAGCCAACCAGAGACAGCACTGACACCCCCCCCCACCCGCAACCAGCACTTCACCTGCCAGTGATCGTAACCGTGAAAGGTCGTAACTGTGAAAAACGGTCATAAGTCGCATTTCTCAGTGCCGTTGCGACATTGAACGGTCACTCAATGAAGTGGTGTAAGTCGGGGCCTTCCCTGCACTCTTGGCAAAATAATGTCCCAGGAGTTTTTGTTTGTTTGCTTGCACATGCAAGTAACGTGGGAATGTCCAAAAAGGCAAGGGGGTCGCAGAAGCCCCTCTCCTCCTCCCCACCTTCCCAAGAAACCCGTTTCCACCGGCACCCCGTGGCCTGCTGATGCTTGGCTGTTGGGAGGGAGGGGCTCCGTGTGGGGGGAGGGGAAGGGGGAGCAACTAAATCTTGCTGGAATTTATGAGCAGCGCAGCGGGAGAGGAGGGGAGGGGAGGGGGTGTCCCATCCTACAAGCAAGTGCTGAGAGGACAGAATCCCTGCAGCCATGCATCACCGCAAGATGCATCCGGCGGTTTTTCTGCTGCCAGGACTACTTGAAGACTGCCTTGTTCGGGTGCCCAGAAAGGGGGGTCATCACTGCATGCTTGGTTGGCTCACTCTCTGTCCCCGGCTGGTGGCAGGGTTCGGCCATGTTGTCCCCATGTTCTTCATGGGCCTGGCGACCACGGCTGGAGGGCCTGCATCCATAAGTGGCATCGATGCCCTGTGGCGATGTTTGTACCCTTTTCCTATGCGGTTCCCTTTCCTCTTCCTTGCGTTTCCAGGCGGTGGATCTGGAAGGACTTTGGGATGTCCTTTCTTAACAGAACAGACAGAGTTGGAAGGGACCTTGGAGGTCTTCTAGTCCAACCACCTGCTCAAGCAGGAGACCCTATACCAGGGGTCCTCAACCCCCAGGCTGCAGTCCAGTACTGGGCCATGTCCTGTTTGGAAGTCTATAGCACTCTGGACACATTGTTGTCCAGTCTCTTTTTGAAAACCTCCGGTGATGGAGACCCACAACTTCTGAAGGCACGTTGTTCCACTGGTTAATTGTCCTCACTGTTAGGAAGTTTCTTCTTAATTCTTGCTTCTCTCCTTGATGAGTTTCCACCCATTGCTTCTTGTCCTGCCCTCAGGGGCTTTGGAGAATAGCTTGACTGCTTCTTCTTTGTGGCAGCCCCTGAGATATTGGAAGACTGCTATCATGTCCTCCCTAGTCCTTCTTTTCATCAAACTAGACATACCCAGTTCCTGCAACCGTTCTTTATACGTTTTAACCTCCAGTCCCTTAATCCACTTTGTTGCCCTTCTCTGCACTCTTTCTAGAGTCTCCACATCTTTTGAAATTTTGGGGCCAAACGTTCCTCCCAACCCTTTCTCCTCCTTCCCAGTTCAGTCGGTAAAAGAAATGAGAAAGTACAAAAAAAAAATGTTTTGGCTGTAGCAGAGAAATTAGAAAACCTTTCCCATCCAATCTAAAAAACGGTCGTGCCACAGATTCTGCAAAATGCTCATTTTGAGAATGTGTGTTTATGGTATTCCCATGCACGCATTCACACTTCTGTTTTAAAGATTTCTACATAAATTTTTATTAAGTATATATATTTTTAATACAAGCTAACATAAAGTAAGAAGAAGAAGGAAATCAGAAAGCTTAAGTTGCAAGAAAGGAAAGAAAAATTGAAAAGAAAGAAAAAAGATATGGAGAAGCAGCTTCCAATCTTCTTTAAGCAGTTATAACTACAATTATAAATTTACCTCTCTCTCTGTGGTTACCACATAACTCTCTTCTTTCTATAATCTATCCTCTCTAATCATCAAAATCATAAATCATAAGTTCATTTTTTCTATTTCATGCAAAATAGCCTATAAGGGCTTTCCAGCCAGCAATAAAGGTAGATATTGTTTTTTCTCTGATCAAAGAAGTCAATTTTGCCAACTCAGCAAGTTCCATCGTTTTCACCAACCGTCCGTCCGTTGTGGGCAGAGCCAAATCTTTCCATCTTTGATTTTGTTTTAATCAGCTGGATGTGTTTTGTAAAGGTTTAGAAGTAAGGTTCTGTCTCTTCTGAAAGACTGTTTAAAACTAGTCTCCCAAAATGACATCTCATTAACATGAAATTCATCTGCTGGAATAGGAAATGTTACCGAAGAGGGAGAGAAAAGGGGCTTCAATTTTAAAAAGAATATTTTCTGTAGGAAACCTTTCTTAATCACTTCAGTGTGGAGGATTGAAGCGCTCAAGCGCCTGTGTTTCTGGGAAGTTATGATACATAGAGGAAAACAATATAAAACACATCATATGAAAAAGGGCAGAGAAGAGCAACAAAGATGATTAGGGGACTGGAGGCTAAAACATACGATGAAAGTTTGCAGAAACTGGGAATGTTTAGTCTAGAAAAACCTATGTGCGGGTCAAGAAGCAACAGTGAGAACTGGACACGGAACCACAGATGGGTTCAAAATTGAGAAAGGAGTCCGGCAAGACTTTATCCTGTCACCCTGCCTATTTAACTTACATGCAGAGCACATCATGAGAAAGGCGGGGCTGGATGAATCAAAAGTTGGAATTAAGATTGCCGGGAGAAATATCAACAACCTCAGATCTGCCGATGATACCACTCTAATGGCAGAAAGCGAAGAGGAACTAAAGAGCCTCTTGATGTGGGTGAAGGAGGAGAGTGCAAAAGTTGGCTTGAAACTCAACAGTAAGAAAACTAAGATCATGGCATCCGGCCCTCTCAATTCCTGGCAAATAGATGGGGAAGAAATGGAGGTCGTGACAGATTTTATTTTCCTGGATTCCAAGATCACTGCAGATGAGGACTGCAGCCAGGAAATTAAAAGAGGCTTGCTGCTGGGGAGGAAAGCTATGGCGAAGTTAGACAGCATACTAAAAAGCAGAGACATCACCCTGCCAACAAAAGTGCGTATAGTCAAGGCGATGGTTTTCCCAGTTGCAATGGATGGCTGTGAAAGTTGGGCCATAAGGAAGGCTGAGCGCCAAAGAATTGAGGCCTTTGAACTCTGGTGCTGGAGAAGACTCCTGCGAGTCCCTTGGACTGCAAGGCGATCCAACCGGTCAGTCCTAGAGGAGATCAACCCTGACTGCTCTTTAGAAGGCCAGATCCTGAAGAGGAGACTCAAATACTTTGGCCACCTAATGAGAAGGAAGGACTGACTCCCTGGAGAAGAGCCCAATGCTGGGAACGATGGAGGGCAAAAGGAGAAGAAGGGGACGGCAGAGAACGAGGTGGCTGGATGGAGTCACTGAAGCAGTCAGCATGAGATTAAATGGACTCCAGGGGATGGTAGAGGACAGGAAGGCCTGGAGGAACATTGTCCATGGGGTTGCGATGGATCAGACATGACTTTGTGACTAACAGCAACAAAGTCTAGAGAAAAGAAGGACTAGAGGCGATGAATAGGTGAACGATAGCAGTTTTCGGGTATTTGAGGGGCTGCCCCAAAGAAGAGGGGGGGGGTTTTCCACCTATTTTCCAAAGCACCTGAAGGCAGGACAAGAAGGAATGGATAGAAACTAATCAAGGAGAGAAGCGATTTGGGAAATAAGGAGAAATTTTCTGATCGTTAGAACAATTAGTGGAACTTCAGAAGTTGTGAATGCTTCAACACTGGAAGTTTTCAAGAAGAGATTGGACAACTCTTTGTATGAGCAGAGGGTTGGACTAGAAGAGCTCCAAGCTCCATTCCAGCCCTGGGTTTTTTTATTCTATGACATAGCTTCTGTGATTCTAGCCTAATATTAATTTTGAGTTAATTGGTGATTGAAGACGTAATAGTGATAGGAGGAGGAGGAGAAGCAGAAGGAGGAGGAAGAAGAAGAGGAGGAGGAGGAGGAGAGGAGAAGAAGAAGAAGAAGAGAAGAAGAAGAAGAAGAAGAAGAAGAAGAAGAAGAAGAAGAAAGAAGAAGAAGAAGAAGAAGAAGAAGAAGAAGAAGAAGAAGAAGAAGAAGAAGAAGAAGAAAGAGCCAACAATAACAACCACTTTGGCCTTTGAGATTGCCCATGCTGTAGGTCAAATCCTTGCATTGCGTTGTTCCAAAGCGCCATCCAAGGCATTGCCTGCCCCACAGTGGCACTAGTGGGTCTAAAGCGTGGAAGGCGGCCTGACCATAACCCTCTACAACTCCAGCCTCCCAGTGGAGGATTTGGGGAGGGGGCAATTGCAGCCAGGTTCCCTTTGCCCTCCAGGGAGCAGCTACAGTAATTGAGCTCTACTTTGGAGGAACTAATGAAAACCAAATCAAGCCGGGACTCCGAGGTTAACCACCAGCTTTAAATGCATATGAAAATACTTAAGAATAATGGGATTTTCCTTTTTTAATTTTGGTTAATGGAGGAGTGGAATTTTTGAATTGATCCTATTAAAAATAAAACTGTCACTTGCAGACCTGGGGAAACAATTATGGGTTATTTAGTTGACAGGATATCTGATGTTCATCTTGGCCCCAGCCTTTCTCCAGGCTCTCCCCCACCCCCCACCCGTGTGGCTCAACGTGCAGGAGGAAACCTCAGGAGTCTCTTCAGAGAAGGAGAGAGGAACCCTCTTCCACAGCCTCTCTTCCCTCCCGGGGAATGGCTTGGATATTTTGGGATCGTCTCCTGCAGGGATCTCCGAGCTTTTGGCAACTTTTAGACTTGTGGACTTCAACTCCCAGAATTCCTCAGCCAGCTGTAGGGAAATCTGGGAGTTGGAGCCCACACAGGTTAAATTGGCCAAGGTTGGACACCCTTGGTATGAACCTTGGTCTTCTACCTGGTCTTCCCTCATTTGCTTGCTGTTCACACGCCCAAAAATATCCTCTCTTCTCCTCTCCCCTCCCCTCTCCTCCCCTCCCCTCCCCTCCCCCCCCCCCTGAGTGAAATCCAGTAGGTTCTGACAGGTTCTGGAGAACCGGTAGCGGAAATTTTGAGCAGTTCAGAGAACTGGCAAATACCACCTCTGGCTGGCCCCAAGAGTGGGGTGGGAATGGAGATTTTGCAATATCCTTCCCCCAGGAGTGGGGCGGGAATGGGGATTTTGCAGTATCCTTCCCCTGCCACGCCCACCAAGCCACGCCCACAGAACCATTAGTAAAATAAATTGGATTTCACCACTGCTCCCTCCCCTCCCCTCTCCTATCTCCCCATTCCCTTTCTCTCCCTCCCCTCCCTCCCTCCCCTCCCCTCGCCCCCTCCCTTCCTTTCCCTTATCTAAGGTTGGTTTTCCTCCCCCTGGCTTCCCCTCAGCTGTGGGCTGCCTCTTCTCCTGCCTGTCCTGTCCGTCCACTTGTCCTTCCCATGTTTTACCCTTCGACATGCGGTTCCTGTGGCAGAAACACAGGGGAAGGCAGCTCAGCTTAAATCCGTCTCCCTCCTTCCTAAGGGATCCTTCGCAAAAGACGCCTACAGCTTCAGCTTTTCACCTTTCCAAGTGGTCCTCTCTGTGCCTCCTCATCAATTGTCTTCTGGAGCCCATGGAATCCCTTGGCACCAATTTACGGGTAGCCCCCGATGTACGACCGTCATTTCTGTTGCTAAGCGAGACAGAAGAGAGTTTTGTCCCATTTTATCACCTTTCTTGCCACAGTTGTTAAGCGAATCCCTGCAGTGGTTAAGTTAGCAAACCACTAAACCACTAAATTACTGGAATCCAGCTTGTCCGGAGGTCACAAAAGGGGATCACGTGACCCCGGGACACTGAAACCGTCATAAGTACGAGTCAGTTGCCAAGTGTCGGAAGTTTGATCACATGTCCCTGGGGATGCTGCTGTGGTTGTAAGCTTGAAAAATGGTCACAAGTCCCTTTTTTCCAGTTCCGTTGTAATTTTGAATGGTCACTAAATGGACAGATGTAAGTCAAGGACTCCTCCCTGTCTTTGAGAAGAGATGCTGTTTGTGGTGGGTTTCAAGGGGCTTCCAGTGGGATTTGCTCCCTCCCCCCCCCTCCTCCTGCCAAAGAGGGGTGCTGCTGGGCATTGCGCACCAGGGTTTATGGGCACACTCAGTCACAGTCCAAAAAAAGACCAGGCCAGGACAAAAATTAAGTGTGTATTAATTGGCCACTAATTAAAATTAATTGTCTTTAAGACAAAAGCAGTGAATCAATGTATAATGTTCATTACCTCTAATTGCGCATGCCAACCATTTGGACTGCAGACCCCAACGGCTCTGAGCTGTAGCAACCCACTGTAGGAACACCAATTCCCATGTTCCTCAGCACCTGCGGGGGGGGGCAGAGGAGGAGGAGAAGGGGAAGAGGGAGAAGGAGGAAAAGAGAAGGGAAGGAGGAGAGGAGGAACAAAGGAGGAGAAGAGGGGAAGGAGAAGGAGGAAAAGAAGGAGTGGAAAGGGGAGGGGAAGGAGGGGAAGAGGGAGGAGAAGAAGGGATAGGAGGAAAAGAGAAGGGAAGGAGGAGGAGAGGAACAAAGGAGGAGAGGGGAAGGAAAGGAGGAAAAGAAGGAGTGGAAAGGGGAAGGAGGGGAAGAGGGAGAGGAGAAGAAGGGATAGGAGGAAAAGAGGGAAGAGGGGGAGGTGAGAAGTAAGGAGAAGGAGGAAAAGAGGAAAGCGGAAGAGAGGGAGGAGGAGGAGGCCGAAAAAACAAGAGAGGAAGAGAAAGGGAAGGAGAAGGAAGAGGAGAAAAGAGACGATGGAAGGAAGAGGCAGGGACCTTGGAAGGAAAGGGAAGAAGCAAAGCTGGAAGGATGGAAGTGAGGAGAGGAAGTGGTGAGCAGCCCTGCTTCGCCCTGGCTTTTGGGGAGGGGGATTTCTCTCTGGCCCCTTCTTGGCCACCCCGTTGCCTGGAGCAGCTGCCCCCAACTGTTGCCGGCATCTGGGCTGCTTCAGGCTGAGCTGCCCAGGAACGGGGCAGGAAGGTCGCTGCCTTGGGCTTCGCTTTAATCGGATTAAGCCTCCCCTTCCGGGTGAAAGCCCACCCACCGCCTGCCTCTTCTGTCCCGGGCTCCGAAGGGGGCATCCACCTGTTCCTTCCTGGCGTGAGAAATCTGCACACCGAGGAGGGGTCCGAATCAGAGGCCGGGCTGGGAGACCCCGGATCTTGGCCTGGCGCCCGCCTAGGTTGAGCAAAACGACCTTTGGAGTTTTCTCCGTTGTGAGCGAGGGAAAGGGAAAAAAGGCAAAAGAAAGATTGATCTGGAACCCATCTCTGGTTGAGAATGTGGGCTTTTCCCTTTTCTTTTTCCCTCTCCTCTCCTTTCTCCTTCCTCTTTTCTCTCGTCCTTCTTTTTTCTCCTCCTTCTACTCCCCCCTCTCCCCCTTTCTTGTTCTTGGCTGAATCTCCCAGCCGTGGAGAGAGCTGCTTGGGATGGCTCCATCCATGGGGCGTTGTGCAGAATCACTCACTGACAGGAACAGCAGGCCTGCCTTCCTCTTCCTCTTCCTCTTCCGACAATCTCCTTAAAGGGGGTGGGGGGGGGAGGGGAGGGGCGAGAGACCTCTTCCATCCAAGCCTTTTCCTGGCCTTCGTAAATTTGCACCAATAACTTCCTGTTCTTTTGCTCAAATACAGGTAGTCCTCGAATTGCAACCACAATTGAGCCCAACATTTATGTGGCTAAGCGAGATCGTTGTTCAGCGAGAACCGGTAGTAAAAAAATGCTAAAAAGTCACTCTCCTGATCGTCTGAACTTTTTTTTTTTTTTTACATTTTTTACTACCGGTTTGGGCAAACTGGACTGAACCGGGAGCATTTCACCCCTGCTGCAGCCCCTCGCTTTTCCAGGGCGGGGGGTGGGGGCACTCCCTGCCTTCTGGATCTGATCCTTCGAGGGTCCTGCACTCCGTCCCAGGTTTAAGTAGCTCTCTTCCCCATCCAAAGAGAAGACAGCCAGTGCCCCCCAGTGGGTACAAGTTGAAGTTGGGGTTGAGGGAGCCGTTATGGGCCCCATAAAACACTCCACAGAATTTGGGGCGGGGGGGTTAGCTAAAATGTTCAAGAGCAGTGTGCTAGCTATCATCATATTGGGTGAATCTCTCTCCCTTCTCTCTTTTCCTTTCTTTCACTCTTTCTCTCTTTCTTTGTCTCTCTCTGTCATTCTCTCTTCTTTCTCTTTGTGTCTCTGTCACACTCTTTCTTTCTTTCTCTCTTTTCCTTTCTCTTTCTTCCTCTCTTTGTCTCTCTCTGTCATTCTCTCTTCTCTCTCTTTCTCTTTGTGTCTTTGTCACACTCTTTCTTTGTCTCTTTTTCTTTCTGTCATTTTCTTTCTTTCACTCTGATTCGTTCTCTCTTTCTCTGTCTCTCGCTCTCTTTTCCTGCCTCTCACTCTTTCTCTCTTTCATTGTTTCTTTCTCTCTCATTTTCTCTCTTGTTTTTGCTTTCTCTTCCTCTTTGTCTCTCTCTCTATTCCTTCCTTCCTTCCTTCCTTCCTTCCTTCCTTCCTTCCTTCCTTCCTTCCTTCCTTCCTTCCTTCCTTCCTTTCTTATCTTCCTTTCTTTATCTTCTTCCCTCCCTCCCTCCCTCCCTACTTAGAATGAAAGTAGCTGATGATATACACACTGTCTCCCACTACCTTCTTCTTCCTAAATTCTGGTCATCGAGTCTGCCACTAAAGTTTGCCAGAAAAATAAATATTTCAAGCAGTTGCATGCAGTGGCTTAGGCAGGTGAGGGATGGGACACTCCATTCCAAGTTTTGGAATTTGTGAATCGCAAAAGGAAAGGAGGAAGGAGAAAGGAGGAGAAGAGAAAATCAGGCGCAAAACAACGATAGAGCGGATGTATTGCCATCGGGTGTTTATTATGGATTAAATTTATATGCCACCCTGATCTCCCTGATAACGTGACTCTAGGCGGCTCACAAAGAGTAAAAAGATAAATATAGAAGCAATTACAATTTTAAAAGCTCTATGAGAACTTGGTTGTTTTCTTGTGGACATTTCATTACCTAAATTAGGTAAGATCTAGCACTGATGATATTCCTGTTGTGGCCCGCCAGTGGCCTGCGTGGATCGTGGCTGATCCCTGACGAGGAGGCTGGTGTGTCACGCCAGCAGCCTGTGCAGCCGGCACTCGTGTCGGACAGCGAGGAGGCTGAAGACGATGTGGTGCCAGAAGCAGAGACTCAGCCAGGGCCTTCAGAACCTCCAGAGGCTCCTTCAAGTGGAGAGAGCGAAGTGGAGGAGCCTCTCCTCAATGCTCGGGCACGCAGGGCTGCCAAAAGGCAGGAGTGGCTACTCAGGAGGAGGGGGTCTCCTCGAGAGTAAGGTTTGAGGATAATTGGCCACTCCCTTAGCCTATTTAAGTCACATGCGGTTAGTAAGTTTCTTGCTGGAAACAACTTGTAATTATCATCAGAGCATTTTTGGAACAGTCTTATCTTGCTTTCTGGGCTGGTTGCCAACCTTTGCCGGACTTTGGTTTATTCTTGCTACTTAATAAATTTGATGAGGACCGTTGGTGTGAGTCTATATCCTCAGAAATCCGGAGCTGGGGCAGAACAATTCCCTAATTGGGTCATGAAACGTCTGCAAGAAAACCATCAAGCTCTGAAAGTACCAAGGACTGCGTAGACCCCCTCCTCCTTGCAAACCCACTCCCGCCTAGCACTGATGATGTTACCTAGTTGGGTCATGAAACGTCTGCAAGGAAACCACCAAGCTCTAAGAGTACCAAAGACTGTGTAACTCTCCTCCTCCTCCCCCTCCCCCTCCCCCCTCCCCTTCCCCCCCTCCTCCTCCTCCCTAGCACTGATGATGTTACCTAGTTGGGTCATCAAACGTCTGCAAGGAGACCCCCAAGGACCCTTCATTTCAACCACGAGCGACAAAGATTCTCCTTTATTAGCTCTCAAAGTTGATTGGGAATGAAAGAAAATGGGGAAACAAGAGGGTCCTGCCGGCTGACCTCTGGAGGGCCAATGCTTCTGGTTCCCCCCCTCCCCTTTCCTCCGTCATGGAGCAGTGTGATATCTTATAGATGCCAATGACGGCCAGATGAAAGATGGGCTGGGAGGAAGCCGCCTTTCCCCCCAGATGGATGGGGTCCCTTCTTTCTCGGCCTGATGGAAGAAGCCAGGTTGCCGAACGCTCCGCACGGGACGCCAGCGCTCATTAATAAGGCGCATTAGAATGGCTGTAATGAATAGCGTGATGGAAGACGCACCCTCATTCGGGGGGGGGGGGGAGAGAGCGGGAATACGCGAAGGTTTTATAGCTTTTGTCTGTTTAATGCATTTCGTACTGTAGCGTTCCTTGAAAGATGGGCGAGGGGCACTTAAATTTGTCAGCAGAGCCACTGAGTTTTCTATTACTATTATTATTATTATTATTATTATTATTATTATTATTATTATTATTATTATTATTATTATTATTTCTTGGGATAAGAGGCACCCTAGAGAAAATAGTTTAGAGCCGCTGTTCCCAGTCTGCAGCCATGGAGGTTTCAAATGATGGGGGCGGAGGGGGGGGGTTCTGGGAATTGGCATTTAGCTTTGGCAGGTTCTGCTGGATTTCACACACACACACACACTCCCCCCCCTCTCTGGCATTTGGACAGATGCCATGCTTCCTTTCTCCCCCCCCCACCCTTCATTGTGAAATGAGGAAGCGTGAGCTCAAAAATTTCTCTCACCCCGGTTTACATTTTGTATTTTTAACGCCAGGCCTGTCACTTTGACGACAGAAATGTTGGGCTCCGTTGTGGTCATAAGTCAAGGACTACCCATATATAAGGAATGATTATATATCAGTGTTTCTCAACCTTGGAAGCCTCAAGATGGATGGACTTCAACTCCCAGAATCCCCCAGCCAGCAGCGCTGGCTGGGGGATTCTGGGAGTTGAAGTCCACCCATCTTCAAGCTTCCAAGGTTGAGAAACACTGGTCTGGGGTCTCCTGCTTGGGCCGGGGGTTGGACTAGAAGACCTCCAAGGTCCCTTCCGACTCGGACATCCTATGACTCTGTTAAAATCCACATTCTGGTGGCTTCAGCTGGCTTGCACAGATCTTCCTGTACAGGTACTCCACGACTTTGCAATCTTTTTGTTTAATTTAATTTTTAATTTTTTTTCCATACTGTGTTTTTATTGTTTGTAGGCTGCCTAGATTCACTGTGACCAAGTAGCCAGCTATCTAAGTTTTCTAAGAGAATGCAATAAATTTGTTTAATGACTGTTCAAAGTTACAACGGCAGTGAAAAAGGCGACTTATGACTGTTTTTCACACTTAACGACCGTTGCAGCATCCCCACAGTCACGTGATCAAAATTCAGACGCTTGGCAAGTGACTTGTATTTATGACGGTCGCAGTGTCCCGGGGTCACGTGATCCCCTTTTGCGACCTTCTGATGAGCAAAGGAGGGAAAGCAGGTTCGCTTAATAACCGTGTGACTAACTTAAGAACTGCGGTGAGCCACAAAAGAAAGAAAGGTCATAAAACAGGGCAAAACTCACTTAACAACTGATTCACTTAGCAACAGATGTTTTGGGCTCAACTGGGGTCATAGGTAGAGATAGGAAGGCCTGGGGGGGGGGGGGAAGAAAATTTTTTAAAAAACCTAGGGTTTTTTCCATTTTTTTTCCCAAATGGCTTTGGAAAAATAACAGAAAATAACCCTGGGTTTCCCCCAATTTTTCCACGTTTCTTTTTCCCAGACTTTCCCATCGTAAGTCGAGGACTATTTGTGCCAGAACTGTGCTGGCTGCACAGATTCGCAGGCCTTTTAGTTGAACGCCGCGGCTTCCATTCCTGATTTTCCAGGAGTGGCTGGTTCTTCCTTGCTCTTTGAAAGGAAATCCCCCCCACCCCACCCCTCGCCCATCTTCACATCCTGCTGAACCTTAAAAGCTTGCCTGGACAGGTTTGGGTTTATTTATTTATTTATTTATTTGGGGAAGTTTGATTTGATGAGAACAGTCGGTTACGACTCCCCGAGTGCCGTAAAAGTTAATGCGATGGTCTCCTCGCGCCTGTGCTCATTTTTATAATTTTTTTTTTATTTTTATTTTATTTTATGAAACAGGACAGAGGGAGCTTAGTGACTTATTACTATTCATTTCGTTTCGATGCAGTAAATATTGATTCAGTTGGGGGTTTTCAATTTAAACCACTCGGCGATTATATAAAATATTACTCGCCTCTGAAATTATGCTTACCGATCCCTTCGGCTGCTCATTAAGGAAGGAGTGCAATTTTGAGATTCCTTCGGCTTCCATCATCCTAATAAATGGGCCCGGCCGACGGGTTTTGCAGGCAAGGGGGTCCCGAGGAGGCAGCCGGCACGGATCTGACAGCTTGGCCGGGGCTCTTCGTCTGGTGCCGCTTCCGGGGGCTGCCTGGTTTTTCGTATTTATTTATTTATTTATTTTGAGGCAAACGGGCCCCTTTCTGCAGGATGAGTACCCCAGCAGGCATCCCATCGGGGTAGAGGGGAGGGGGACAAGCCAGGTTCAAGGCGGATTCAAGGTGTGGGATATTTATTTCTGATGCTTTTAATGTTTTTATGCTGTAAGCCACTCAGAGTCGCTTCGAAACGAGATGGATGGCAAATAAATTTAAGTTGGATGGATGGATGGGAGGGAGGGAGGGAGGATCACTGATGATGTGACCTAGTTGGGTAATAAAACGTCTGCAAGAAAACCACCGAGCTCACAGAGCACCAAGAGGAAGGAAGGAAGGAAGGAAGGAAGGAGGGACAGGAAGGAAGGAAGGAAGGAAGGAAGGAAGGAAGGAAGGAAGGAAGGAAGGAAGGAAGAAAGGAAGGAAGGAAGGAAGGAAGGAAGGAAGGAAGGAAGGAAGGAAGGAAGGAAATACATGTAACCGGAGTCCTTTTATGGAAGTTGAAGATAGCCAAAAGTTGCACGAAAGAGGAAGCCTGGCTGAGATGATTTTGTCCCATCTTGAGCAAGATTACTACTGCTAGCAACAAACCACATGCCAGGGATTAAGGGCCTTTTTTTAATGACAAATCTCTGTGTGAGTCTAGTTCAATCAGTTCTTGAGGTGCTTTCTTTATTTGTATCCTATTTATTTATTATTTTTACAAACAACCCAAGGTGCTGAACATAATTAATACATTTTCCTTCACCCATTTTCCAACAATCCTGTGAGGTGGGTTGGACGGAGAAAGCAGGGCTGGCTCTAAAGTCACCCAGCCACCTTGCATGGCTAAGGCAGGACTAGAACTCCCAATCTCCTGGTGATTGGCCCAAACTCACCCAGCCAGGTTTCATTCCTAAGGCAGGACTAGAACTCACTGCCTCCCAGTTTCTAGCCTGGTGCCTTCATCACTCTCAAATTGTCTGTGGTAGCACATATGCAGGGAGTCATGAGTGGGAGCAGAGAGATGGGTTCTGATAATCTTTGGGGTTTAGATGGGTAGAGATGGATTTATTCAGGAAATTTTTCCTTAGTTCTCGGTTGCTTCCAGGGTGGATTTGATTTAAATCGAGTTGATTTAAATCACAATTTAAATCATGATTTAAATCACTAGTAAAAAGGTTTGATTTAAACCAGCTCTATTTAAATCATAATTGTTAAAGAGCAACTGTCATCTCTGCTACTCCTTTGACCCGCTGTTGACTCACCGAGAGTCCCAGTGTTGCAGAATATACAGCCCCATGCTACATAACGAAGCTCCATTTCATGCTGAATAAACTCAATTATTTATGTATCTTAAATAGAAAACTATCTTACGATAGATTTTTACCCCAAAAGTTTTTTATTAAAATAAATTCGATTTAAAAAAAAATCCGATTTAAATTAAAAAAAATCTGATTTTTTTGATTTTTTTAAAAAAATCATTGATTTTTATCCACCCTGGTTGCTTCTCTCCTTGATAAGTTCCCATCCATTGCTTGGATGCTGCTGCTTGGGAGCTGCTGACCCCCTAGCACAGAGATGGCAAACCTTTTCGGCACTGAGTGCCCAAACTGGAATGTGCATGCATGTGTGTGCGCCGGAGCACCGAAAACCCAAAGAGAAGCTGGCCGGCACGCACATGTCTGTTTTCAGGCTGTTCTTTGGTTTTTGGGTGTTTTCAGGCCATTCTTTGGCCATTTTAGGGCCATTTTTCATGCCAAAAACAGCCCAAAAACGGCCCAGAAAACAGCCTGAAAATGGCCGCAAAAAGCCCAGAAACGGCCTGAAAAACACCCTGGTTTTTGGCCTTTTTCAGGCTGTTTTTCGGCGCTCCAGCGCCTGGGAAAACTGGCTGGCCGGCACGCATGTGCGCACCGGAAACCCAAAGAGCAGCTGGCGATGGCACGCTTGCCATAGGTTCGCCATGACGGCGCTAGCAGGAGCAGTTGGGACCATCCTTTTCTCCGACCTCTGGGACGACGCCATGACTGCTCGCTGGATGTCTGCCCAACGCCTGTTGATTTGTGGAGGATTGAAAAATGTAGCTAAGGCTTCTGCAGGGAAGATCGCGAAGGACGTTAATTGATTCTTGCAAATGAATTTTGTTTGCCTCACACATTTTTCTCCTGCAAAGGAAAGGAGCGGGAGAGCGAGGCCACCTTCTTGGCTCCTGGGACCTTATCCCGAAGATTGGCTGGACATCTCCTGAAGCTGGACTCGTCCTGACGGCTGTTCATTGTCATTTGAACTACTTCCGAGTGGTGCTTTGCGTTTTGTTTGATGGGCAGCGGGAAACTGATGAATAGAACAGGAGCCCTGCTACGTCTTTCAAAGGTCCGCTCCTAAAATGGTTCAAATTGTGGCTCCTACTTTTTATGGGCTGGACCTTCTCGCTTCTCTGAAAGGGAAGTCTTGACCCGTGCATGGGAACCACTCCTGAATCAATTCCACCTGCAGCAGAGACCGGCCGATGGACATCAAGAGAAACGATGATGTTGAGAAGTTCGGGAGATAGAAAACCATCTTTGTACCAACTTCTAAAATTCCATTCTCTCTCTTGCCCTCTCTCTATATGTCTCTTTGCCCCTTCCTTCCTTCCTTCCTTCCTTCCTTCCTTCCTTCCTTCCTTCCTTCCTTCCTTCCTTCCTTCCTTCCTTCCTTCCTTCCTTCCTTTCTCCCGCCATCTCATCTTTGAAATTATTTCCAAATAAAGGTAATCCCTGAGTTACAGCCACAATTGACCCTAACCATTTCTGTTGCTAAGCGAGACAGTTGTTAAGTGAATTTTGTCCCACTGTCACCTTTCTTGCCACAGTTGTTAAGTGAATCGCTACAGCTGATAAGTTAGTAACTTGGTTGTTAAGTGACTCTGTCTTCCCCATCAACTTTGCTTGCCAGAAGGTTGCAAAAGGGGATCACACGACCCCTGGGACACTGCGACCGTCATAAGTACGAGCCAGCTGCCAAGCATCTGAATTTTGATCACGTGACCATAAGGATGGTTGCAGCAGTCGTAAGTGTGGAAAACGGCAATAAGTCACCTTTTTCACTGCCGTTCTAACTTTCAACAGTCTTTCAACAGTCATTAAGCGAAGTATTGGAACTCGGGAACTGCCTGCATTTACAGGGTTTCTCTACCTCGTTTTCTTATTTCTCTGGATCCACTTTTTCTCCCGCTTCCCATCAGAAGGAGGAAGGCCTTGAGCTGATTTCCAATCTTGCTGAAGACGGGGATTTAATTGTCTCGCGTCCTCCCTCAAATCCCGTGTCCTGGAGGCCGGAAGATCCAACCTGGCGCCTTTAAGCGGCTTAGAGAGACAACTGTGTCTCCTTTCTCTTCCTGCCACCTTCCTTTTCATGGCTGATTCTTGCCGGCTCCCAATTTAGCTGCCTGCAAATCCTTCCGAAGCAATTTCAGCATAAGTCTCTGAAATGGAAAAATGGCCGAGGAGATGGTTTCTGGGGAGAAGAGACGGCTGATGTAGCTGGGATCCTGCAGCCCTGGGCCATGGCGGTAAGTGGCTTGCTTCTGACCACAATTTGGTCCGGAAATGAGATGTTCTCTTGACATCCACAAAAAGCCATCTCTCTCTTCCTCTCTCTCTCTTCTTTCTTGCTCTGGTGAAATGGAAAGTGGTCCCCACGATATAAAAAAAGATGTTGAGACTCTAGAAAGAGTGCAGAGAAGAGCACCAAAGATGATTAGGGAACTGGAGGCTAAAACACATGAAGAACAGTTGCAGAAATTGGGGTAGGTCTAGTCTAGAGAAAAGAAGGAATAAGGATGACATGATAGAAGTCTTCCAGTATTTGAGGACTGCCACAAAGAAGAGGGGGGGTCCACCTCTTCTCCAAAGCACCTGAAGGCAGGAGAAGAAGCAATAGGTGGAAGATAATCAAGGAGAGAAGCAATCTGGTATTAAGGAGAAACTTCCTGACAGTGAGGACATTCAACCAGTGGAACAGCTTCCCTCTAGAAGTTGTGGATGCTTCATCATCACTGGAGGTTTTTAGGAAGAGACTGGCCAAGTATTTGTCTGAAATGGTATAGGGTCTACTGCTTGAACAGAGGGTTGGATTAGAAGACCTCTAACGTCCCTTCCAACTCCTCTATTCTGGTACCAAGGAAAGTTGAAGGCCTGCTTTGGAAATTGTAAGTAGGGGTCCAGATTGGTTCCTCCTTGCTGATGCTTCTCCAGGTTGACCAGGAGTGGACTTCAATTTCCCAGTAGAAACTTACCTCAGTCTCCTTGGAAAATGCACTGAAGTCTACATCCCTTTGAGGGAGATTTCTAAGTGAATACTGTGACCTCTGTAACTCTTGAAAAACTTTGGATCGTGTTGATCCTTGCTTCATTCCTTCTAAAATACACATCTACGTACATCTGCCCAGTGTAAAATTCATCGTCAAAATAAGGGATTGACATACTTTGCAGCGGTGGGTTTCCAATATTCTTACCACCAGTTTGCCGTGCGTGCGCTCTTCTGCATGTGCACCCAGCCTTCCATGCATGGGCTTTGCTTGCTCACTCAAGCATCCGCCCTCGAAAACATGCCTAAATAGGACGTCATAGAGCTGGGGTAAGTGGGCGGGCCCACCCGCGATCTCTGCTACCGGTTCGCCTGAACTGATACGAACTGGCTGAATACCCCCTCTGATTCTTCTGTAGATGAGCTTTCTCTTCATCATCACCAGGATAGACAATGGACCATCAAAATACTCCATTTGGTCAAAGAGTTCTTTGGTTGCCACTTTTGGCTCCACTTCTAGAAAGAAGGAGAAATTTCCTGAGCGAGAACACTTCATCAGTGGAACAGCAGAAGTTGTGGGTGCTCCATCATTAGAGGTTTCTAAGAAGAGACTGGACAACCATTTGTCTCAAATGATCTCGGGCAGGGGTCCCCAACCCTCGGGTGACAGCCCACTACCATGGCCTATTTGGAGCTGGGCTGTGCCAGTGGCTGGCAGGAGTGGGCATGTGGGCACTCAGCTCAACCTACGCAAGGAACGGGCTGGTGGCCACTCGCCTGCACACACCCCGGCCCACCTCTTATGTAAGTCGAATTGCGCATCGGCCTTCCACTCATGAGGCCCAGTTCCCCTTCCCCCCACAGCAGCCAAGCTGCAAATTTTGGGGGCTGCTGGTCTAGGGTTTCCTGCTTGAACTGGGGGTTGGACTAGAAGACCTCCAAGACTTTCCCCTGTAGAAGAACACACTAGCCTCTTTGTCAGACCAGACCTGGGCCTTGGGATATTTATGGATATTTTGGATTTTGGCTACCATCTAAGCCAGCAGCAAAAGTCACCAACCTTCCCTCAATTTGGACAAGTGTCCTTTTTGATTTTCACACGTGAAATTGGAAGATGCATTTACTGTCACGATAAAGGGTTGGAACGTGCAAAGGGTCTTCTGTAAGGGGCATTATTCCTTCACACACCCAATTGCCCACAAAACCTTGGAGGATTCCTTCAGTTGTCACGGATTGTTGGCTTGAACATGTTCACCTGTTGTCAGCCTGCCCTGAACCTCCAGCCATCAACCTCCAGTGGTAGTTGCAGAAGACAAGGTTGCCCGAAAATGTCCTATGGCTCAACAGATGTTTGGAACAGAAGCCAGCCAGCCAGCGGCTGAGATATCGGAAGTAGCACATGCGTTGGCCAAGAGATGGCAGCGAATGAAGGCGAGTACATGTGTCCCAGGACACAGGACAGTGTTGCAGGATCCAATCTGAGTCGGTCACCGGGACCAGAGGTTTTGTCCTCCCCAAGTTTTGAACTCTTGCTGGAGCCCATCCTCAGAGTACTTCTGTGTGTGCTTTGGACTGTTCTGTGTGTGGTGTTTATACAGTGCCTGTTGTGTGTGGCTTTTTAGATGTAGATTGGGGTGTGTTGATGGCCAGCTATTAAATCGTTGGCTGTTGTTTGCTTGTGCTACCCAACCCTCGCCTCCTAAGTATTTGATGAGCTGGTGGTAAATCAGCACTCTGGTTTCCCAGCCTTCAATCATTTCTCTGGCTGTTTTTGTTCCTGCTCGTCCAGCAATCTTCGTAGCTGCAAAATGGAATGTGTGTCCTTGTTTATTGCAATGCGAGGCTACCCATGAGTTTGGGTGGCATTGCCTGAGAAGAAGACCTCTCCCCCCCACCCAACACTAGAGAGGCTCAGAGCATTGTCTTCTGGGGCCTCTAGAAAGACACACACACACACACACACACACACACCCCTCTTCATTCCTCCAATACCCCTTCCAACACCACCTAGGGATGCGCTGGGCGTGGGTCTTGAGCGTTCACTTCTTCGGCGTTTCCCTAGTCAGCAAGGTTTGTTGTCTGGTCCTCACAATCGCACAAAATGCAAAATAAAATAAAATAAAATAAAACTCCCCCTCCTCCCTACCACCACCACCACCACCACCGTCCCCCCAGTTTAATTTGCGGTTAGATATCTGTTCAGATTGCCTCCACTTCCCCCAGTCAGCACTTAATTGGCAAGTCACTTGATTTAACAGCGTGGGAGCCAGCAACGGAAAAATGGCTGGCATAAATCACCGTCTGACGCCAGAAAATAGATATAATCTCAACATTAACTACATTAATAGTAGCAGGAGCCGAATTAAGAAAGCCATAAAGCATAGGCAGGAGAGTGTAAATTATCACCCTCTCTCTCGTCTCTTTGGGCTCCCTCCTCCCTGCCCACCCGTTTTGTTGAGCAAGGCTGCCGTATCGGCCGAGCTGTGGATCGCTGTCTCGGTAGGCCGAGCATGGGTGCAAGGCCTCCCCCAAAAATCCCCTTCCCCTTCCAGACATAGCTCGTCAAGAACTAGGTTGGGCCTCTGCGTAGCGCAGTGATTTTCAACCTGGGCAACTCTATGAGGTGTGGACTTCAACTCCCAGAATCCTCTACACCATGGTTTCTCCACCTGGGCAACTCTTAAGAGGTGTGGACTTCAACTTTGGTGGCTGGGGAATTCTGGGAGCTGAAGTCCACACCTGAGAGACACTGGTGTAGAGGGTTCTGGGAGCTGAAGTCCACACCTGAGAGACACTGGTGTAGAGGATTCTGGGAGTTAAAGTTGAGAAACATTGGTGCAGAGGACATTATGGCTCCTCACCATATCCCGAGCTGGGGCTGGTGTGACAAAATGAACATGTTTTCAAGCCATTTCACACCCGCCACTCCGTTTCCGCTATGAAGGGGGCAGCTGTTGCCTATTTCACGCCCTTGAGAGATCTAATCCAGCAGGCCTCCATCTCATAGCAGATGGAGTCATTTCCCTTCTCTCCCCATCTGGACTATTCCGGAAAGTATTGCAGGACCTTTGCCCTGCAACCTCTTTAATTGAGGTTCTCACACCGAAGGGGAGATTTATGCACTGAATTCAATTTCAGATTCAAATTGATGGAAACTTTGGGTGTGGGGGAGTACACCCCTTTTCATAGTTGTGGCTTTTTGGGGTTCAAGGGCAGTTGACTCCCAGATGTGATTGGAAGGGGAACGTTAGAGGGGAGGAGCTGCAGGGAGTTCCTCTCCACAGCGTGTCCAGATATTGCCTGGGATCCATGATGGACTTCTCAGTGGCTTGGATCAGTTTGTCCAATTTGGGTGCCCTCAACAAGTCGCATAGAGCAGGGGTCTCCAACCGTGGCAACTTTAAGACTTGTGGACTTCAGCTCCCAGAATTCCTCAGCCGGCAAAGCTTTACATCCTCAGGGAGCAGATATTAGTTAGTCAGTTACAGAATAGAATTGGAAGGGACCTTGGAGGTCTTCTAGTCCAACCCCCTGCTCAAACAAGAGACCCTATACCATTTCATACAAGTGGCTGTCCAATCTCTTCTTAAAAACCTCCAGTTATGAAGCACCCACAACTTCTGGTGGCCATCTGTTCCACTGACTAATTGTCTTCACTGTCAGGAAATTTCTCCTTAATTCCAGGTTGCTTCTCTCCTTGATTAGTTTCCATCCATTGTTTATTTTCTTGCCTTCTGGTGCTTTGGAAAATAAGTTGACCCCCTCTTCTTTGGGGCAGCCCCTCAAATACTGGAAGACTGCCCTCATGCCCCCCCTAGTCCTTCTTTTCTCTAGACTAGATATACCCTTCAAATGTTCTTCATCTGTTTTTGTCTCCAGGTCCTTAATAATCACCTTAGTTGCTCTTCTCTGCACTTTTTCCAAAGTCTCAACATCTTTTTTGTAATGTGGGGACCAAAACTGGATGCAGGATTCCAGGTGTGGCCTTATAAAGTGGTATTAATCCTTCACATGGCTTTGATTCTGTGCCTCTTTTTATACAACCAAAGGATTTCAAATGTTCAGGGAGTGAAATGAGTGTCCATTGCCTAACGGATTCAGAGTGTGAGATTCCCAAATGGCATCCAAGGTTGTGTTGAGACTTGAGGGAGGTTTTCGCATATGTGACTTTCTAAAATGCAAGGTTTAGGATCCAGGTGCCGGGTTCTAGAAAGTCGGTGACTTGTAAAGGCAGAAGAACAGGCCCAAAAGCTTGTTTTGTGAACGGCGGCTTCTCGAATGGAAAGACCTCGGGCAGGGGTCTCCAAACTTGGCAACTTTAAGCCAACATAGCTGGCTGAGGAATTCTGGGAGTTGGACTCCACAAATCTTAAAAGTTGCCAAGTTTGGAAGACTCCTGATGGTGGGCTTAGCAGAAGAGCCAGAGTGAGAAAAATCAATCTTTCCTCTGGTTGCCTTGAGGGCTTCAGCTCCAATTAATTAACCAATGGAACAGCTTGCCACCAGAAGTTGTGGGTACTTCATCACTGGAGGTTTTTAAGAAGAGACTGGACTGCCACTTGTCTCAAATGGTATAGGGCCGTGATGGTGAACCTATTGCACACGTGCCAGATTCTCACTGGAAAACAGCCTGAAAACAGCCAAAAAACCAGGCTGTTTTGGGGGACTGTTTTCCAGGCTGTTTCCGGCTCTTTTTCCGGCTGTTTTTCAGGCCGAAAATGGCCTTAAATCAGCCTGGAAAACGGCCTGAAAACGGCCCGAAAAACATCCAAAAAACAGGCCTGTGCGCACCAGCCAGCTAGTCTCCGGGTTTCTGGTGCTCCGGCACACGCACTTCACACACATGCATGCGTGTTCCGGTTTGGGCACTCGGTGTTGAAAAGGTTCGCCATCCCTGGTATAGGGTCTCCTGCTTGAGCAGGGGGCTGGACTAGAAGACCTCCAAGGTCCCTTCCAGATCCTAGCCTACCCTAGCCTATCTCACAACGTAGCCAAGCTGGCTGAGAGTGATGGGAGTTGTAATCCAGCTGCCACAGAGAGTAGCGGGCTCAGAGAAGCATTATTCCTTACTTTGCTCGGTGTTCAGCTTCCAGGAGAAAGGCCCTCCCAGCCCAGCAATGCTTTACTTTACACCTCTTATTTGGGGGAGGGGGGCAATCTAAAAGGAATGGGTGGGAGGTCTCACCCCCAGTTGCTCTCTCTAATTGCAAAAACCAGCATGGTGGCAGAGCCCCCCCCCATTGCCCGCTGACGCAGCTCCTCAGAGTTGCAACCTGAACTTTTAAACTTTCCGCGAAGCCCCCTCCCCTCTCTCTCTATTTCCCACCTCTTCCTCCTCCTCCTCCTCCCTCCCCTGCCAACCCCCCCCTCCTCTTTTGTAGGTTTCCAGCCTGCTTTTGCAAAGCGGCAATAGTGCCGGGTGGAAATGGATTTTTAAAAGTGTCATTTTGCGGAGAATTTTTATTTCCCACCTGGTTGTTTATTAGTCCTCTTAAAAGGGGAGCTTGTAACGCGCGCATTGATCGAAATACCAATTGAATAGATGGGAGCCCATAAAATAGATCTTCCCTCTCCTTCCCCCCCCCTGCACCTTCGCGCACCTTTTAATAACGGACTGATCTCCTTTTTGTGATGACGGCAGGAAGGACCGTCGCTGCGGCCGAGCCAATTCCCGGCCCTTAATGGGTGGCTCTGAATCATTTTTAGACAGGGCTCTAGGCTCTGCGCCGAACAGTTTGTAAGTGGCCGGTCCTGATGGAGACTCGGGTACAGGTAGTCCTCGACTTGCGACCGCCATGGAGCCCAAAAACACTGCAGTTATTAAATTAGCAACAGAGTCATTAAGTGAATCCGGCGTCCCCATGGACTTTGCTTGTCAGAAGGTCATAAAAAGGGATCATTGAAAATGTTTCACTTCTCATCCAAGAAACTCCCTTCCTTCCTTCCCCCTTCCCCTTCCCCTTCCCTTCCCTTCCCTTCCCTTCCCAGGGCAGTTGTTCAGTTAGTAACCCAGTTGTTAAGTGTGACCTGACTTCCCCATCGACTTTGCTTGTCAAAAGGTTGCAAAAGGGGATCACATGACCCCCCAGGACACTGCGACCGTCATAAATATGAGCCAGTTGCCAAGCGTCCGAATTTTGATCATGTGACGGTCATACGTGTGAAAAGCGGTCCTAAGTCCCTTTTTTCAGGAAGAGTGACCGAGTTCAAAAGTGGCCTTTAAATCCTCCCATGGAGGCTGGTGGGGTGATTTGTTTTTATGGGAGGATTTAAAGGCCACTTTTGAACTCGGTCACTCTCTGCTTGGAGAGATGGGTTCACCGTCCGTCCGTCCGTCCCCCGAAAATCATGAGTAAAACATGCAAGGTTGCGTGGTGGAAATACGCAGAGGCATGATCGTGCCTCTGACGACTCTGAGATACGTCTCGTTTTATCCATCGGCCGTGGCGGCTCCACGGCCTCCTTCAATGCACCCCTAAAGAGCTTTGGCACGTGAAGGAACCTGTGTCTCTAGTCCTCAGTAATTCATACATACATACAGGCACACGCAAATGAAATAACGCAGCGCAAACAAAACAGCTGCACTGAAAACAGACAGGGGATAAACAGATAGGAAGGAGAGAGAGAGAGAGAGAAAGAAAGAGAGAGAGAGAGAATGTATATCTATATCTCTGTCTATCCTGTTTTTCTCTCTCTCTCTCTGTCTCCGTCCGTCTCTCTCTCTCTCCCCTCTCTGTTTATCTCCTGTCATTAATGCAGCTGTTTTGTTTGAGCTGTGTTATTTCATTTGTGTGTGTATGTTCTGTGTACGTATAGACAGGTAGTCCTCGACTTACAACAGTTCACTTAGTGACTATTCAAAGTTACAACATCACTGAAAAAAGTGACTAATGCCTATTTTTCACACTTACGACCGTTGCAGCACGTGTTCACAGTTCACCTGCCTGGCGACTGACTCATATTTATGACGGTCACACTGTCTCAGGGTCACGTGATTCCCTTTTGCGACCATCTGACAAGGAGAGGCAGTGGGGCAGTGCGGACTCACTTCGCAACGGGATCCCTAGCTTACCAACTGCAGTGATTCACTTAACAACCGTGGCAGGAAAGGTCGTAAAAGGGGTCAAAACTCACTGAACAAAAGTCTCGCTTAGCAACAGAAATTTTGGACCGAATTGTGGTCGTAAGTCGAGGACTGCCTGTATGTATGGTTGTGTGCAGGTGCATAGATAAATAGATAGAGATGTGTGTGTGTGTGTGGTTGTGAGCCCGGTGCCAGGGAATCGTCTTGTGAATCCGGTTGCTCCGCTCCATCCGCCCGGGAGGAGAGGAGAGGGCTGGGTCAGTCGTTGACCCCGGGCCTTTCCCGTCCCTCGGAAATGAAGAGGCTGCAGAAGTAATGGAGTCGTCAGGCAACACGTCATGGGACATTAAAGGCGATTTTCTCTTTCGCCGCGTTTTATTTGTTTGTTTTTTTGCTGCTCCGGCCATTAAATGCCTCTCTGCACTTTGGCCATTATTGACCAATAAGTGAGCCTGTAAGCAGGTTTAGCCTCCGGAGGGGAGCTCTGCTCTGCCAGTGGCTGGCCTTGTTGGAAATGGGGGGGGGGGGGGAAGGGGGGGGGGGGGGAAGCCAGCAGGACGTAGCCAGGCCCAGGCTCCCTTCCCGGGGAGGGGGGGGGGGGGGGCAGACAGCTCTGTAGGAGGCAAGCTTCCTTCCTCCCTCCCTCCCTCCTTTCTCTCACCCCATCCCTCCCTCCCTTCTATCATTCCTCCCTCCCTCCCTCTGACCTGTGTCCTTCCTTCCATCCATCCATCCATCCATCCATCCATCCATCCATCCATCCATCCATCCCCTTCCTCCCTCCCTCCCTCTTTCTTACTTTTTTAAGATGTCAGGTGGAGTTGGCACCTACTGTCATGGGGGTCTCTGCTCTGAAACAACGTTGTTGCTGGACTTGAAGGACCGGAGATCATCCCTTGGTGATGGCTTAGCTGGGTACTCCATCTGTGCCCCTGCGCCCCCCCCCCCCCCCCCCCCCCCCCCCCGTCTCCTCCCTGGCTTCTGGGCCTCCTGTTCATACCTTTTTCTCTGGGAACGTTCAGAAATCCTCCCATCTCCCAAAGGATATTTCTTCTCTCCCCCATCCCCCCCATTTCTACTGTTAGTGATTTCTCACCGCAAAGAGGGAATCTTCAAGTAAGTTGTTCAAACATGGGAGCCTTTTCAAAAAAATGTTCCTTCTGGTGTTGCATGTTGTGGCATGTTAGCTGAAAAACGGAGAACTTTTTTGATAGTTTAGTGAATCACAGGAGGTCATGTGCTTTTTTTTTTTTTTAACATCCGTTGCTCATAAGCAAATTAACAGGAGGTTTCCCGATCCCAGCTCTTTGGCATAAGAGGAAGAGATAAAACTGTCTGCCACAATATCAATTGGCCGCAAAATCTGCACCAGCCATAGCCTGGGTCTTTTTTTTTTTTTTTTTAATTTGATTTATATGCCGCCCTTCTCCGGAGACTCAGGGCGGCTTACAGTGCATTCAGCAATAGCCTTCATACTTTTGTATATTTATACAAAGTCAGCTTATTGCCCCCACAAACTGGGTCCTCATTTAACCTACCTTAGAAAGGATGGAAGGCTGAGTCAACCTTGAGCCTTGGAGAGATTCGAACCAGCAGTAAATTGCAGGCAGCTGTGTTAATAACAGGGTGCTTTAAACCACTGTAGTACCAAGGGTCTTGTGGCTTAGAGTTGCAAACTCCTGAAAAAAGGGGAACCTCAGTGTTTGACCGCTAGAAAACGGGAGGACTTCAACTCCCAGAATTCCCCATCAAGATTCCCCAGATTGAGAAACGCTAGATTAAGTTGCAGCGGGGGGGGGGGGGGGGGGGGGGGGGGGGGGGGGGGGATCCCAGCGTGACACTCGGTGGGGAGCAACCGACAGGCGGTTGGTTATAAGAGCCCCGTTGGAAACCACCGGCGGCTCTGCTCATTGCGCAGGAACGAGGCCGGTCTGTTTCCGAGGCTTTGGAGGGAAAGATGCATTAGCCGAATGGCTGCCCAGAGACAGCTTTGTGCTGAAGTGCAGGATTGTTCCGGAGGTGAGTGCTGAGTCGGCTGCACATGTTCAGGGGCGTCCCGGGGAATTTGCCGAGATGGAGATTCTGCTGAAGGGGAACTCTGGAGTCCCTGAACAGAGCCTGGTTCTCTCTCCTTCGGAAAGGGGGCTGCGGTTAAGCTGGGGTAGTGGGGGGGGGGGGGGGCCTGCAGTGGTGCATACCTCCCCTCCCCCTGAGCTGAGCATCTTTCCTGGAAAGGAGCCAAGTCCTTCCCTTGTCTCCAGGCTTCCAAGGTGTTTATTCACACACCCCAAAGAGCTCCTCATCCTCCGAACCGGCATCTGGAGGGGGGTCTGGGGATGAGTCCGTGACAATCAGGCCTGCTAGGATTGGACCATATCCTGGACCTCTGTGAGCCTCCAATTCATGTGACACCAACAAAAGCTTGTTGAATCCACAGCAGTGCCTTGCTGAGGAGGGCACTTTGCATTAGTTGAGGTTTTCAGAAACTGGGGAGAAAAACTGCACTCCTCCTCCTCCTCCTCCACCACCACCACCACCACCACCACCTCCTGCACTCACTCCTCTGCCTCTCCTTTGCAAACCCCACTCCCTTCCAGCACTGATGATGTTCCCTAGTCGGGTCATGAAAAGTCTTCAGGAAAACCACCAAGCTCAGAGAGCACCAAGAGCTACACAGTTCTTCTTAACTAGTGTTGGTTGCTTGCTTCTTGGACAGATTGGCAGATGTTGGAAAAGTTGGCAGGGGGGGGAGAGGCTTTCCTAGATCTCGAGTTTGAAGAGTCCCGGGGGCTTGGGGGAAAAAAGGGGGGGGCATCGGCTGGAATTCCCATTACCTGCCCAGGTGAATGCTTTGGGCTGGGGGCCTGCCCCTTTCCATCGCTGGACAGCCGACAGTGACAGCGGTTTATATTTTTAAATACCCTGACGGATGGCTTTCCTCCATTTCCCCTGGCCCCGTTTTTTCCTCTCTCTTCTCTCCCACTTAAAAATAATTTAAAATTTGCTTTCCGTCCCCTCTTTGGGGCCGAGGCAGAGGCAACCCCTCAACCTTCGGTACTCAAGGTTACGGCGATAAATTCTCGGGCATTGTCACTTCTATTCGGAGTAAATTGGCTGGCCCGCTTTCGGGCTGAAGGGAAGATAATTTGCTGTAGTATTTCAAATGGATTAGAAATGGATTTGAAGGGAGAGTTCATGCCTCCCATTACAAAGGCTAGAAAGACAGCGACGGGGAAAGGCTCTGTTCACTCGCCGGCCTTCATTATCCACGCTTAATACCTTTCCTATTTGCCAGCATTAATGAAATTTCCTGTCGGAGGAAGGCCCGCCGGACGGACGGATGGGAGAAGTCTGGCGATGGGGAAGGGGTTGCGGGGGGGCGGGGGGGCTGGGGCGCTAGAAAAGGAATTACAAGCCCCTCGCGCTGAGGGCAGGCGTATTCTTCAGGGCCTCGGCTGGCAATTATCCCATTAATTTTATCCTCCTTTTCTCAAAGCAGTTCATTTCCAGAAGTCTTCCCTTCCATTAGGGGAACAATTGGGACCGAGTGCGGTGACACCGTGGCGGACGGGAAGTCGGCAGCTGTGGTTGGAAGGCAGCCCCCCCTCTTCCCCTCCGCCTGCTCTTTCCCGGGGTGGAAGTTTGGGGCAGGTGGGCTCTGCAGCTCAGGAGCGGGCAATTTATATTTTATTTTATTTTATTTTACTTTATTATTTTATTTTATTTTTAATTTATTTAATTTATTTAATTTAATTTAATTTTTTATTTTATTTTATTCTTTGCTTTCCTTTTCCTTTTATTTTAGTTTTATCCTTTCCTTTTCCTTTCCTTTCCTTTTTTTTATTATTTTATTATTATTTTTATGTATTATTTTCAATTTTTAAAACTGCCCACCTGGCTCACAGAGAGACTATAGGTGATGTGCAAGTAAAAAAAAAAACACATAAAAACAGTGCAGGTGGTCCTCGACTTACAAGTACAATTGAGACCCAACTTTTTGTTGCAAAGCGAGACAGTTGTGAAGTGAGTTTTGCCCCATTTTACAACCTTCCTTGCCACAATTGTTAAGTGAATCACTGCAGTTGTTAAGTTAGCAACACATTTGTTAAGTGAATATGGCTTCCCCATTGACTTTGCTTGTCACAACAGGGGATCTGTCTGTCTGTCTGTCTGTCTGTCTGTCTGTCTGTCTGTCTGTCTGTCTCTGTCTGTCTATCTATCTATCTATCTATCTATCTATCTATCTATCTATCTATCTATCTATCTATCCTATCTATCTATCTATCTATCTATCTATCTATCTATCTATCTATCTAGTTTAGAGACTGCCCATCTCACTCACAGTGTGAGTCTAGGTGGTGGATGTACAATTAAAAACCTATAAATATAACGTTTCAATAGGAAAAAAGATGAGCTGTTTTTTCCTTTTCACCCCTCATGGGGCATCTAAGTGGTGCATGCATGCATGCATGCATGTATGTATGTATGTATGTATGTATGTACTGTGTGTGTGTGTGTGTATCGGCTGTCTCCAGACAGGTTGTTTTGACCTGAAGGTTGGTGCAGAAACCTGGAATTCCCCCAAGGAATCCAATTGTTTTTAAGTTATCAAGGATCTTGGCAGGAATGAAAAAAAAAGCTCCAATGTGCACGTGAGCATGCCAGGAAGCTGAGCTTCCAGTTTCCGGTGCGTCCAGGTGCACCGGCCAGCTGGTCTTCGCGGGCGCATGCACGCCAGGGAGCTGCTCTTCTGGTTTCCGCCGCTCCCCCACCCGAGCGCGCTCCCATTTTGGCACTCGGTGCCGAAAAGGTTCTCCAACCCTGTTCTAGAGCAGCATTCTCCGACCTCAGCAACCTTAAGCCCCATGGACTTCGACTCCCCGAACACCCGTGTCTGTAACACATCCTCAAGGTCAGGGAACCAGCGGTGCCACAAATAATCCAAGCTCTTCGTTCTTCTCTGAATCTCTTGCCTACCCTAGTAGTCTTAGTACCCAGGTAGTCCTCAGCTTACGACCACAATGGAGCCCAAAATTTCTGTTGCTGAGGGAGACTGTTGTTCAGTGAATTTCATCTCATTTTACAGCCTTCCCTTTCACGGTTGCTATTGTTAAATAACAGAAATGTTGGGCTCAATTGTTCGTACTTGACGCTGGGTTTTTTGATGGGTGGGAATATGGGGTAGGTGGGTCGGCGTCTCTCCACAGTCTCTTAAATAACAATAAAGAAGAATATTTGTAGCTCAGGATTGAAGTGAGGCGTCCTTGGTGGTCTCTGAGCTGGGTGGCTTTCTTGCAGACGTTTCATTGCCCTACTAGGTATTATTTATTTATTTATTTAAATTTAATTTGTATACCGCCCTTCTCCCAAAGGGACTCAGGGCGGTGAACAGCCAAAATTAAACTACATACAATACAAAAGTTAAGATAATTAAAAGAAATTAAATCAATCGACCTCCCAATTTAAAACCCCAAGTCTATAAAATTTAAAAATCCCATTAAAAACCATTTAGGCTAGGGCGGCTTGCTGGAATAAATAAGTCTTCAGGGCCTTATGGAAGGTCCGGAGGTCCGGGATCAGTCGTATTCCGGGAGGTAGCTCATTCCAGAGGGTGGGTGACCCCACAGAGAAGGCCCTCCCCCTGGGGGCCGCCAACCGACATTGCCTGACCGACGGCACCCTGAGGAGGCCCTCTCTGTGAGAGCGTATTGGCCGGTGGGAGGTTATCGGTAGCAGCAGGCGGTCTCGTAAGTACCCTGGCCCTAAGCCATGGAGCGCTTTAAAGATGAGAACCAACACCTTGAAGCGCACCCGGAAGACCACCGGGAGCCAGTGCAGCTCGCGCAGGAGAGGTGTTACGTGGGATCATCATCAGTGCTAGAAGGTTTGTGGAGAAGGGGAGGGGGAGGGGGAGGACTGTGGGGTCCTTGGTGCTCTCTGAGCTGGATGGTTTTCTTGCAGACATTTCATTACCCTACTAGCAGGGGTGGGTTCTACTTACTTTTACTACCGATTTGCAACGGGGCTGCGCGCACGCTCATTTTCATGATGTCAGGGTCAGTGGGCGGAGCCTCCCGCTGGTTTTACTACCGGTTCTATAGAACCGGTGCGAACTGGGGGCAACCCACCACTGCCTACTAGGTAACATCATCCGTGCTAGAAGGGAGTGGGGTTTGCAGAGGGGAGGAGAAAGGGAGGAAGATGAAAAAGAGACAGGGAGAAGGAGGAGGGGGAGGATTGTAGGGTCCTTGCTGCTCTCTAAGCTGGGTGGTTTCATTACCCTACTAGGTAAGGTTAATCAGTGCTAGTCTCTTAAATCATCAAAAATTCTGATCTTTGCAATTTGACCCATTTTTTAAAAAACTCCTGAAGGCTCTCATTATGAAATTAAACAATAACATGCGTGTTTTGCCTTGTTGGCTCTCCATGAGGAAGGTCTGAAGCTCCTTCTCAGAACTTCTGGGGTGGGACTTCCCTCTACACCGCCACCTCACCCTCATAAGGCAGCATTTGACCTGGTTGGTGGACCTGGTCTCCAAGATCCCCAAGTTGCCCGAGCAGGTGGTCAACTCTACTGGTTGAGCTGCTTAACTCACTTCATGCCTTGCTGGGTTTCCTCTTTAGAGCTCAGCCCTTCCAGCTCTGGCTTTTTGTGGGTCCCGGAAGTACCGAGAGGACCCTTCCCCAACGGTTATCCTCCTCCTCTTTTAACGACCCCATAATCCCTTGCGGGATGGAGTCTGGGCACCTGAATGCAGCTAGCCAAGTGTTTACTGGCCGGATGCCCTTCCTGTTGAGTTTTGTTCAGCTGATATATTCTCATTGTGCCCAGAGAGAGAAATATCTGCCTCTACCTAGGATCGAACTCATAGCCTCCTGATTGTGAGGCAAGAGCTCCACCTCTAGGCCACCGCACTCCTCCCCACCATTAGGGAAAGGGAAAGGTTCCCCTCGCACATATGTGCTAGTCGTTCCCGACTCTAGGGGGCGGTGCTCATCTCCGTTTCAAAGCCGAAGAGTCAGCGCTGTCTGAAGATGTCTCCATGGTCATGTGGTTGGCATGACTCAACGCCAAAGGCACACGGAACGCTGTTCCCTTCCCACCAAAGGTGGTCCCTATTTTTCTACTTGCATTTTTACGGGCTTTCGCACTGTTAGGTTGGCAGAAGCTGGGACAAGTCACGGGAGCTCACCCCGTTATGTGGCGCTAGGGATTCGAACCGCTGAACTGCCGACCTTTCGATCGACAAGCTCAGCGTCTTAGCCACTGAGCCACCGCATCCCTCCACCATTAGGGAGCCTTGAATTCCTTTTTCATGCATCCCCCACCTCCTCCTAGAGTTTAGACCCCTGTTGAGATTAAGGGCAGCTGGAGCTGACCGCCTCTCCGGCCCTCGCAATCTATTCACACAGACCCAGGAAATTAAACGCCGGCTGGTTGACTTTTGAGACTTTCATGCTACAGCGGTTCACTCAGATTGATCCTCAGACGGGAATTTAAAAAAAAACAAAACACAAAGGTCGTGTCATCAAAACATGATAAATAGATCCGCTAATTAGTTAAAATGGCTGGTTCTTAATGTTGACCCAGAGAGCCGGCTTTGGAATATCCTGAAGGGCTCAGGAAGCAAAAGGTTTGAGAGACGTCGGTTTAGGATACGAGCCGCCATCCTCGACCTGCCTAACCACAGAAGCGCAAGGGAGGTCATAGCTCGCTCTTCCTCCGGTGTAAACCCCCCTTGTGAGCCTTTACCGGCTCAGTGCCTTGCGTGGAATTCCTTTGCAGGTAGTCCTCTACTTACAACAGTTCGCTTAGCGACCATTCGAAGTCACAGTGGTACCGAAAAAAAGTGACTTCAGACAGTTTTCCCGCACTTATGACCGTTCTCAGCTTTTTTAAATTCAGCGTCTGGTTTTCTCTTCTCAGGTCTCTCGCTTCCAATTCCACCCGCCAATCTTCACCAGGGAACAAGTCTCAGGCGGGGCAGCAGCACCGATGGAGAAACAAAGGACTGCGTTGTATCGGAGGAGTCATGTACCGGGTGTCGGCTAACAAGCTTTCCAAAACATCCAGCTCTCCCGGCAGGAGCGTAGAAGCAGCAACCAGGAGCCATGCCAGAGGAGGTGAGCGTCAGTCCTTGGCTGCGTCCACAAGGAATGCATAGCTATCCCCCCAGTCACTTTGCCTAAGAGACGGTTGATATTCCGTTCTCCCTTGCTCCAAAGTTCAAAATCCATCTCCTAATAGTGGATACCTTCAGGGTTGAAATGAGGGGACCTTGGTGCTCTCTGAGCTTGGCTGTTTTCTTGCAGACATTCCATTACTCAACCAGGAAACATTATCAATTATTTCCTCCCTCCCTCCCTCCTTCCCCTCCCTTCCCCTCCCTCCCTCCGTCTCTTCCTTCCTTCCTTCTTCCTTCCCTGCCCCACCCTCCCTCCCTCCCTCTCTCCCTCCCTCCCTCCCTTCCTGTGTGGTCCTTGGTAAGAGGGACCAAGGTGGTTTTCTTGTAGTTGTTTCATGTAATTGTTTCATGATTTATCCAGGTAATATCATTAGTGCTAGAAGGAAGGAGAATTTGGGGAGGGGAGGAGGAGGAAGAGGAAGTGGGCTAGAAATGAATGAATAAAAATCAACTTGTTTGCAAGCTAAATTGAATGTCTGTTGCCAAAATGAAAGGGCTGGTCATGTTTAGGTAACTCGTTACCAACTATTTTGGCCAATTTTTGAATTTTAACAGAACAGTTCTTAGGTAGGAAATAATTAAAATCGCAGCTTTGTTGTTTCTGTTTAGGGATCTAATCTCTATAATTATATCTTGAACAATTGAACAGTCCCTCTCTTTAAACGATCGCCTGTTTGAGCATCAGGTTGAGAATCCGAGATGATAAAGAATTGATTTTTGTGAGGTTCGGATGCCACAACTCTCGTTTCCACCCAGAAATCCCCCTGAAATAGGGGAACTGGTCCATTGCATCTGCAGCAATCCAGATAAGGCTCCTAAATATATGTTAAATTAGTTTAGATTTTCATCACCGGCATAATGAGGTGCATTAATACAAACGATATGGATTGCCACAAATGGCAGACTTTCAGGGACTCGAAGCTCGCTCCCCCTCCTTCGTCCCTTCCCTGTTCCTTCCTCGGTGTGTCCCATGCTTGTTCCGAAATCTGTTCCTGAGCGATCTCTGCGGGCGATCCCTTGCTCCATTTCACCAGGCAGTGGGGCACTCAGACCATTTCCAGTCATTAGCGCAGGGAGGAAGTTCTCCGGGCGTGCTTGACCCCTGCAAGTCTATGGCCAGTGCTGAGATAAGCAGGAGGGGACGAGATGAAGAATTGCTCCCAGCTTCTGTCCTCGGAGGATTTTTCTTGGCCTGAAAATTGTAAAGGTTGTTCCTGCTGGGGGAAAGCAATTTTATGGGGTAATCAGTTACAGATGCTTGAACACTTTCCCATATCTGGAATGGAATAAAACAGAACAGAACAGAATACCAGAGTTGAAGTCTTCTAGTCCAGGGGTCTCCAACCTTGGCAACTTTAAGCCTGGTGGACTTCAACTCCACCAGCTTTGCTGGCTGGGGAATTCTGAGATTTGAAGTCCACCAGGCTTAAAGTTGCCAAGGTTGGAGACCCCTGTTCCACTCCAACCCCATGCTCAAGCAGCAGACCCTGTACTATTCGGGACAAATGGCCGTCCCATCTCTTCTTTAAAGCCTCCAGTGATGGAGCATCCACAAGTTCTGAAGACAAGTCTTCCACTGATTAATTGCCCTCACTGTCAGGAATTTCTCCTTAATTCTAGATTGGATTTCTCTTCCATGAGCTTCCACCCATTGCTTCCTGTCCTTCCTTCCAGGGCTTTGGAGCATAGGTTAAGGCCCTCTTTTTCATGGCAGCCCCTCCAGTATTGGAAGACTGCTGTCATGTCTCCCCTAGACCTTCTCTTCACTAGACAGCCATTCCCAGTTCCTTCGTATATTTTTGCCTCCAGACCCTAATCATCTTTGTTGTTCTTCTCTGCACTCTTTCCTAGATTCTGAATATCTTTTTTGTATTTTGACCAAAACCTTTCCAGGATTCTTGTAAAATGTCAAAATAAATCAGACTTCTCCCGTTCATTTCTGTTGTGAGGTCTGCAGATTCCCCAAGCTTCGTCTTTCAGTGCATTTGAGACCATGAGGTCTCAGTCTTCTTCTTCTCTTCTTCTTCTTCTTCTTCTTCTTCTTCTTCTTCTTTTCTTCTTCTTCCTTCTTCTTCCCTTCTCCTTCTCCTTCTCCTTCTCCTTCTCCTTCTCCTTCTCCTTCTCCTTTCTCCTCCCTCCTCCTCCTCCTCCTCCTCCTCCTCCTCCTCCTCCTCCTCCTCTCCTCCTCCTCCTCCTCCTCCTCTTCTTCTCTCCTCCTCCTTCTCCTTCCTGGAGAAGTGGCTTCTGGAGAACCTTCCAGAACTGTAAACTGCTCAGAGTCACAAGGTATTTGGCTTTAAAAGAACAGTTTGATCCAAATCGATCTCCAACCCCGATGAAAACAGTTAATCAAGCTTTCTGGAAAAGAATGTGGCAAGATTCCACAAGAGAGTTAAAACCAACGCTAAGGAGGGAAACTCTGCAGGTTGGAACTCTGGCTCCAACTGAGACGTTCCCTTTCAACATCCGAGGTCTCTGAAAAAAATATCGATCTCAGTAGCACAGCTTGGCTTGTAGTTTTCCTGAAATGGAATTTTATTCTGGTGGTAAAATGGGGCAAAACTTGCTTAACAACTGTCTTGCTTAGCAACATAAATTTTGGTTGTAAGTCAAGGGCTACCTGTATATAAAGTTTTTGCAAGGTTTTTATTGCACAAACCCAGGAACTGGCAATGCCTGACAAACTGTGAATAAATAAGGAAGAAAAAAGATCGTCCCATGGCTGGCACAGAGCCAGCACAGAGCCAGCATAAATTAGACCAGGGTTTGCAAACCTTGGCAACTTTAAGCTGGGTGGACTTCAACTCCCAGAATTCCCCAGCCAACTTTGCTTGCAGATTCCTTTAAATGGAATTTTGTTTTCCAGCAATGACAGTAATTCTTCAAAGTTATAAATTGGTAAAGTTTGGTAGGCAGGGCAGGATTTGGGATACTGTAAACCAGGCGTCTCCAAACTTGGCAACTTTAAACTGGGTGGATTTCAACTCCTAGAATTCCCCAGCCAGCATGTTCCGACGTTAAATATTGGAAATCATAATCACACAATTGTTGTTTCTATCGACATTGTAATTGCGAACAAGACCACATTCTTGTGACTGCGGGGACGTTGCAACAGCCGGAACTAGGAGGATTCGGCATAAGTACCATTTGTTCAGCACCATTGTAACTTTGAACGGTCACTGATGGAATGGTCATAACCCGAGAACTATCTAGAGTGCAAGCAGGATCCACAGGGCTGGTTTTCCGCAAGTTAAGGCACAGGTCCCATTTGTAGTAACAACTCAAGATGAAATATGCATTCAGCCATCGGTCCTGGAGTAACAGTCGGAAAAACACTGAGGAATTACACAGATGAAGTCAGAGACACTGACACAAACGTGTAGTTTTTATATAAATAAATACACTTCACGTGTCTGTGCTCTATACGCTGTTCGATTTACCTCACGGTGCTCCTGACTATCTTGCCTGTACTTGCAGCAGGTGAGATAGGCAGGAGTACCATGAGGTAAATCTAACAGCATACAGAGCGCACACACACCCACAGAAGAAAAAGGCGGGAAAAAAGGGAAACGCCCCCTCCACACCCAGCAACCAATCATAGCGCAGATTGCCTCATGCATGAGTCTACAGCTCAACTTCAGCTGTGTGTTCTGGCCCATTGTTGTCTACTGTTCCAGTTACTACATTTTAATATCCTAATGGAAGAGATGCTAACTTTTGGGCGACCCATTGATTTATTTTCCAACATTTGGGAACGATTCTAGATCTTTCTACAGCCCAGGAGTAGATGGTTCTTGTGATGAACTGCCGGTTAGACCAGAGGTGTCCACACTTGGAAACTTTAAGACTTGTGGACTTCAACTCCCAGCATGCTCTGGCTGGGGAATTCTGGGAGTTGAAGTCCACAAAGTCTTAAAGTTTCCAAGTGTGGAGACTACCTGGGTTAGATTAAGATTACGGAAAAAGGATCTGGGAAAGCAGAAGTATCCCCAAACAATTCACTCTGGACTGGGTTACAAGTCCTTGAAAAGCATTGGGTTGGACCGTCTTTCGCGATTCTGTCCCAAATCCCATTCAAATCCCATCTCAAATTCTCATCAGCTCCATCTCCTGGTCGAGATCTCCAGTTCTGTTCTGTTTTTTTAAGAAAAAAAAAATTTAAAAAAATCTGCCAGCTCAACTTTCATCCTTTAGTTCAGCCTTTCTCCTGCCACCTGCCCGAGTGGGTCTTCTTAATGCTCCGATGGGACAAATTATCTGGAAAAAAAAAGGGGGGGGGAAGGAATCATTGCATCGGTTTCACGCTCCCGCTCTTCCTCCTTTCGCCAGGATCTGCACACGTTTTCATTTTCTATCTGCAGCTCCCAGCGAGATAATCCGCGGTTTAAGCTAAATCTCCACCCTTTTCACCTCGGAGATGAGGCACTGCCGTAAGCATTTCCTGTCCCTTCTTCTTCTCTCTCTTGCCCCCCTCCCCAATTTCCCCCCCTCCTTCCCTGACTCTTATTATGGGAAGGGGCTGCAAGAGGCAAAGAAGGCAGCTGGGGACCATTTACCCGCAATCCACTTTGCGCCCCTGATTGGCAACCGAGACGTCTTACAAACTCATTCCTTGCTCTATTGTTCTGTTTTGCTTCTAGTTTGCCTGTGTACTTTATTATTTTTAATTCTCCCGTATTAAAACGTTTCAGTCGGTGCTCTTTCCGATTTTATTTTTAGCTGAAAGCATTACGTTTTCCACTTTTTGTTTTGTTCTGCCCCCCTCCGGAATGGGGTCAACAGGCATCATTACTGTTGGCTTGTCGTTTTTGGAAAGCGGGTCCCGTCTGGGGGCTTTCCTTCCCCCTGCTCTGTGTAGCGGAGGAAGGGGCTGCCGGGTGGGAGAAGCATTGCCAATTGGATCACAGCGTAACCGAGAGGGCCCAGGTGCAGCACGGCCTCCTCGCTCCTGGGATTCTGCTCAGCTCAGCTCTCCAGCCAGCCAGGCTTTCCCCCTTGGAGCTTTGCGGCACTCAGAATACCCGTGATTAACCCCCCCCCCTTTTTTTTAGTTGGGTTTTCAAAAAGGTTAGAGAATCCTGGAGCTGGAAGGGACCTTGGAGATCCTCTAGACCAACCCCCTTACTCAAGGCAGGAGTCCTTATACCAATCTGGACAAATGGTTGTCCCATCTTTTCCTGAAAACAGAGAGGGAGGGGAGAAAGGGGGGGGGGAGGGAGAGAGAGAGAGGAAGGAAGGAAGGAAGGGAAAGAAAGAGAGAGAGAAAGAGAAAGAAAGAGAAAGAGAGAACATGCAATTATAGGTCTGGCAGGGAGATCTTTTGATAAGTTTCCTCTGAATTCTTTCTTCAACTGTTTGTTGCGTTGTTTTGCCTGCATCTTCCATCAAGGAGTGTGTGTGTGTGAGTGTGTGTAAGAGAGAGAATGCAGTCGAAGTGGTATTACTCAAGCTACATGGTTGACACTTTAACTCTTTTGACAATAACACAATAACAAAGGTAGAGGGGTCCTTGGAGATCTTCTAGTCCAATCCGTTGCTCAAGGTAATTGGACAAATGACTGTCCAATTTCTCTTCAAAGCCTCCAGCGTTGGAGCCCCCACAACTTCTGGAGGCAACTTCTGTTCCACCGATTAATTGTTCCCATCGTCAGGAAGTTTCTCCTTAGTTCCAGGTTGCTTCTCTCCTTGATTAGTTTCCACCTGTTACTTCTTGTGCTGCCCTCGGGTGCTTTGGAGAATTGGACAACCTTCTCTGTGGCAGCCCCTCAAATATTAGAACACATCCTTGTAAAGGATGAAAGTCAGGTCTTTCTACTCTTCTTAATTTGGGAAAATCTGCTTTGTAAGTGGCTCTTAGTAGAGACAATGCTCACTCAGCTCTGCTCTTGAACATCTGGTTTTTATTCTCATCTGGGACTGTCTGGGTGCCAATGGGGCAGCATCAAACTGCACTTTCCAGTTCACTTCTCCAAAACATCCAAACTATAACCTTCATGCAGGGACCTCTTTCCTCCACCCACTTATTCCAAATTTGGACAGAACCCACCTAGAAGAAAGAAAGAATTAAAACAAATTTCAGCAAAGCGATAGAATCACAGGGATGGAACGAACAATTTAATCAGTGGAACTACTTGCCTCCAGAAGTTGTGAAGGCTCCAACACTGGAAGTTTTTAAGAAGAGATTGGATAACCATTTGTGTGAAATGGTATTCGGTTCCCTGCCTGAGCAGGGGGTTGGACTAGAAGACCTCCAAGTTCCCTTCCAACTCTGTTATTCTATTCTGCTATAAGAACAGCAAATGTGATTCAGCCCCAAATCTTAGATTTTTATAAACGCTGTGCAAGTAGAAACACGAACATCTCTGCCTGATGCCCAGAATATTTTTTAGGGAAGCTAAACTCTTGAAATTCGCACCCGATTGCTATAGCCGATGTTGCCAGCTTCTGGAGGGGAGAAAGATAAGCATTTAGCCCCACCAGTTCCTTCTTTTTAGCTGCCTGCAGTGGCAGGGGATTGTGGTCCAGGTTGTACCTCCGTCCAAATCTTTTGCAATATCGGCGGCCAATCACGAGGCTGCCAGAACTGATCAAGCAAGCCATTCATCTCTGCGAGGGGAAGGAAACGAGTTCCTTTCTCGGAGCTTGTCCGCCGTCGGCCTGCCGGTAGGAAGAGTGGCGGACGCGGACGGCTTCTGGGGAAAGGGAGGAGGCCGGGGTGGGGTCCCTGACACCGTCCCTCGAATTAAACAGGCGTCCCTGCAAAAAGCAGATTGGCCTCTCTGGCAGCAAGAAAAGAACCCGGTTCCAAAATTCAATCAGAGTTTTGTGTGCGCCAAGAAGAGCTCGGTCTTCCTTGAACGTGGCTTGATTGAAACGATTTCAGGGTAAAAACCTTCGGAATGGGTCCGCTGGTTAGACGAAGTCTTCGTCTCTCCGATGCCAGCAAAGGACTTCAAGCTCGAGCTGTTTTTTGGGGTGCTTGGGCTCTTCAATCCCCCTTGAAGTGGATTTTCTAATCAGAGACTGGATTTTCTTACGGGATCATTGGCAATTTGGACCCTCAGAATTTTGGAATAAAGCCCGTTGAGAACCTATAGTGTGCCAGGCTCCCCACCCCGAGGGAAGGCTTGCTAATATCGAAATGCAGGGAAAATACTGTAATACAATGTGTAATTCTGATCACTACGTATTTCCGATGCTTCAAAAGACACCAAAGGTGATTTTGACGGTAGAGGCTGATAGAATTAGCCACAGGGTGGAAAAAAAATGTCCCTTCACTTAACACCAGCATCCCATAATCCTAGACTCCAAGTTTAAAGGGTTTTAAACTTGGCAATTTTAAGAGAGGTGGACTTCAGTTCCCAATATTCCCCAGGACTGGCTGGGGAATTCTGGGAGTTGAAATCCACAAGTCTCAAAGTTGCCAGGGTTGGAACCCCTGGCATAGGGCTTCGTGCTTGAGCGGGGGGTGGGGGGGTGGGGGGTGGTGGACTAGAAGACCTCCAAGGTCCCTTCCATCTCTGTTATTCTGGCTGCTTTGGAGGGCTGCCTGGGGACTTCTGGGAGTTGAAGTCTACAAGTCTGAAAGTTGCCAAGGTTGGGCACCCCTGGCATAGAGTCTCTTGCTTGAGCAGGGGGCTGGACTAGATGACCTCCAAGGTGCTTTCCAACTCTGTTATTCTGGCTTCGTTGGAGTTTTACCTCCTTCCCTGGCAAACCAGGTATGCTCAGAAGCTAATTCCTTTAGCATGCTGCTCTTCCCCTCCTCCCCCCCCCCCCGGCGCTGACTTCTGGCTTGGGCCCTGCCAATTTGCCCAAGCGTCTGCCTGCTCCGTTTATCCCTGGCCGAAAAAACCCACCGGTGCCAGGTGTGCTTGTAACCTTCCACCTTAATCTCTGCGTCTGAAGTCCTGATGTATGAAACGGCTCCTTATTTTCGGCAGCATCTCCCAAGGTGTCAAGGAGTCAGAAATGCATTAAGCCGCCCGCCACTCCCCAACTGGTGTGTGGGAGAGGGGGCACCCCAGATCTCCCTCCTTGCCTCACCCAGCTGCTACTCAACAAGGTTACGGCCACGATTGGGAAAACGGAGCGATTTAAATCAGGCGACTTCCTGCTTTCCAACTACAATCCCCTTTCAAGAGTTGTGGGGGGGGGGACTTTGTCCTGTTCAAATGGGGGCAGAAGGGAGAAGGAAAGGCTGGTGGGGGGGCGTTGCAGGCGAGAGGCTTTTCAAATTGCTAACGGCGGTACCAGGGAAAACAGTGTTTGGAGTTCCGAGCCTGCAACTTCACCGAGAAAGAAGAGAGGATGGGTAACTGGCTGGCTGGCTGGCTGGCAGACCCCCAGCAACCAGATGTTAAGATTTAAATGACCCCCAAATAGCCGCTGGTGCTGATCACCTGGAAGGCTGATGAGGAAGAATAATGAAAGAAATAAATTTCCCCCCGTGCGCAGCCCTCCAAAATGTTTGGTTCAGCACTAAAGCTTGTGGAACAGGAAAGCAGGGGCGTCCTGGGTGGGAGGTGGGATGGGTTTGCGTGCCCTGAAGCTACCTTAGCTAAGGCAGCTCTTTTAAAGGGGGACAAGGAAAACCTTGCAGGTTAAGCAGTTCGGCAAGACGAATTGCACTCGGGAGGGCAGGAGGCTGCCTGGCGGAGTAACTAGCATTGCGGCTTTCTTGCCAACCAGGTAACCTCACCAGGGCTCGTTGGGTCGTGAAACATCTGCAAGAAGATAGTGGAAGTCAAAGACCCCGGAGTTGTCGTCTTCTTCCCCTTCTCCTCCTCTTCTGGTTTTCAAACTCCACTCCTTTCTAGCACTGATGATGCAACCTAGTTGGGTCATGAAATGTCTGCAAGAAAACCACCAAGCTCGGAGAGCACCAAGGACTCCACACTCCTCCTCTTCTTCCTCCTCCTCTTCCTCCTCCTCTTCCTCCTCCTTTCCACAAACCTAACTCCCTTCTAATATTGATGATGTTGCCTAGTTGGGTAAAGAAATGTCTGCAAAAAAAACTACCAAGCTTTGAGATCACCAAGGACTCCACAATCCTCCTCCTCCTCCTCCCTGCAAACCCCATTCCCTTTTAGCACTGATAATGTTACCTAGCTGGGTCATGAAATGTCTGCAAAGAAAACCACCAATCTTGGGGAATCACACAGTTCAACCTTGAGCTACAAATATTCTCTTCTTTTGGTCTTTGTCCGGTGGCAGTTGGATTAGTCACTAGCTCCCAAGGCAGTTCTGCTAAAGGGACTCAGTGAGGATTGCCTGTGGTTATCTTTGCCTGATCGGCAGGCCTGCATCCCTCTGGATCTGTGGCTCATGCTGGAAGTGTACCCTTTGGGCTGTCAAAAGACCACAGAAAAAAGTGTCTCCCAGCCAGTCACATCTGTTTGGCAGTTCCTGGGCTTTTTTTCCAAGGACTCAAGATCACGTGAAGTGTTGGTGCCACTTTACTAAGACCACAGTTGGAACATCGCATCCAGGTTTGGCCGCCACGATATAAGAAAAGGTGTTGAGACTCTGGAAAGAGTGCAGGGAAGAGCACCAAAGATGATTAGGGGACTGGAGGCTAAAACACATGAAGAACAGTTGCAGGAATTGGGGTAGGTCTAGTCTAGAGAAAAGAAGGAATAAGGGTGACATGATAGAGGTCTTCCAGTATTTGAGGACTGCCACAAAGAAGAGGGGGGGGGTCCACTTACTCTCCAAAGCACCAGAAGGCAAGACGAGAAGCAACCTAACAGTGAGGACAATTAACCGGTGGAACAGTTTGCCACCAGAAGTTGTGGCTGCTCCATCACTGGGTGTTTTAAAGGAGAGACTGGACAGCCACTTGTCTGGAATTGTCGAGGGTCTCCTGCTTGATCAGGGAGGTGGACTAGAAGACCTCCAAGATCCCTTCCTATTGTATTATTCTGACGCTTCATGGTTCCTGTCTTCTGTTTTATTGAGAGCTTAACGTGGCTGAAGGCTGGCTGATAAACTAGTTAAAAGAATTACAGAATAATATTTGGAAGGGACCTTGGAGGTCTTCTAGTCCAACCCCCTGCTTAAGCAGGAAACCCTATACCATTTCAGACAAATGGTTATCTAATCTCTTCTTAAAAACTTCCAGTGTTGGAGAATTTACAGCTTCTGGAGGCAGGCAGTTCCACTGGTTAATTGTTCCAAATGTCAGGAAATTTCTCCTGAGTTTCAGGTTGTTTCTCTCCTTGATTAGTTTCCATCCGTGGCTTCTTGTCCTGCCTTCAGGTGCTTTGGAAAAAATAAATCACCCCCCTCCTCTTTTGTTTTGGTTTCATTTACGCTTGGTGCTCCTTAGCCCATCAGCCACCTCCTCGGGATCTCCTGGCACCATGGAGCATTCGTTACATCAGCCTCCCCATGTATCCAGCAGGAGCTGAAACTGTCGTGTTAATTCAGTGGGTGATTCTGGCAGGGATTAATAAGATCTCATTTGTAACATCGCATCACTTCTTTTCTTCAACTCCTGCGAATGTATCGATAAGGTTTCCGGCAGCCAAGGTGGGTTCCCTGCTCCGCAAAGGCAGCCCCTCTGGGACCTGCCGGATACCTTTAGGATGGTCGTATATGGAGGGGGCTGCAGTTATTATACCAGGCAGCGTTAAATCTGCCATTTTGGAAACATTCGTCCAATGCGACCATATACAGCATTTGCTGCCACTGTGTACACCTAAAAAAAACAACCCCGAAGATAAAAACTATTGCAAACTAATAACAGTAGAAAGTAAGAAAAAAGAAATAAATCAAAGAGAAGGGTGAAAGAAAGAGGGGGGGAGCAAAATTAAAATAGAAAAAGAAAGAAAAAAGATATAAAGAACTAGCTTCTCGTCTTTTATGGTTATAACTACAATTATAAATTTACCTCTCTCTCTCTGCGGTTACCGGGTAGCTCTCTTCTTTCTATAATCTATCCTCTCGAATCATCAAAATCATAAATCATAAGTTCATTTTTTTCCCCCCGTTCATTTCACGCAAAATAGCCTATAAGGGCTTTCCAGCCAGCAATAAACATACATAATGTCTTTTCTCTGATCAAAGAAGTCAATTTTGCCAACTCAGCAAGTTCCATCGCCTTCGCCAATCGTCCCTCCGTCGTGGGCAGAGCCAAATCTTTCCATCTCGCTACGGTTATCGTGCAAAAAAACCCCCCTAAGTTTTGTGACTTTTCCTCAAGTGTTTGTGAATCCATACCAAAATAGAAAAATCTATCTGGTTTCGATTGCACATCAATCTTTAAAATCCTCTGAATCACTGAATGGATTTAAATCCAGAATTTTCTAGTTTTTTTACGTGCCCAAACATCTTATTCACCGTTCACATTCCCTTCCTAAATTCAAAACACCTTCATGCGTTCCCGTGCCAAGAAAGGTTGTAAGATGGGGCAATACAACTGTCTCGCTTAGCAGCGGAAATTTTGAGCTCAGCTGTGGGTCGTAAATTGAGGACCCTAACCCTAACCCCTCAGAACGTTTTTAACACCTTCCCTCTTTTCTCTTAGCATCTTCGGTTTAATATCTTTTTCCCAAGCAAGTTCGGTGGTGTGCATTTTTTAACACCGGGAGGTGTCACTTGGTGCCTTGCGGTTCTTGCCACAATTTCCACCGCGAAGGCCTCTTTCCTCGCAGTGTGGCACCGTCAAACAAGCAGAAACCTGGACACTGGGGTGTTTCACTTGGTCTTTAGCGGGGGGGGGGGCCCCCTCCCCGCAGCTTTTTCCCTTTCCCCCCCCCCCCAAAAGCTGGATTCCACAGGTCCCTCTGATGCACGCGCACACACACACACACACACACACACACACACACACACACACACACTTCATTGCGACAACTGCACTGGGCACTGTATTTACCCAAGGAACAGATGGGGCTGTGCCGTCAGCAGTCGGCCGCGTGACAGTCCCGGTGAAGGGAGCACCGCTTGACGCACTATCAAATTCCACTCACTCTCTCAGGAACACAGTCGGGTTGGCAGGTGAGTGACGGAGGGATGCTCATCCCACCTGGAGCGCTGCCGGCGCACGTCTCGGCTGACGGCGCAGGAACTCCCACCGCGCCAGTTGGAGCCACGTGGGCAGGTGAACGCCTAATGAATAGCGAAAGCCTCTCTTTGGGGGCTGCTCCAGCCGCGGACCCCAAATTTAGACAGCCCAGTTCAAAGAAGACTGTTCCTTCCTGGGTCATCTCCCTAAACCTCTTGAAGATTGTCCAGAACTCGGGGGCCGGACACCTGCTTGGCTTTGCGTGCAGGAGAGCCAGGTGGAAGGGCAAGGCTTCCAAAGGAAAGATACAGAAGACCAACAGAAGGAGGCCTTTGTAGCTCAGGGCTGAACTGTGGGGTCACAGGTGCTCTCTGAGTTTGGTGGTTTTCTGACAGATATTTCATTACCCTGCTAGGTGTACGTCAAAATTGATGTCTCTCTCTCCCTTCCTCCCTCCCTCCCTTCTCACCTTTATTCTCACCTTCCTTGTCCTTGGTGCTCTCTGAGCTTGGTGGTTTTCTTGCAGATGTTTCATGACCCAACTAGGCAACCTCATCAGTGATGCCTTCCTTCCTTCCTTCCTTCCTTCCTTCCTTCCTTCCTTCCTTCCTCCCTTCCTTCCTTCCTTCCTTCCTTCCTTCCTTCCTTCCTTCCTTCCTCCCTCCCTCCCTCCCTCCCTCCCTCCCTCCCTTCTTTCTTTCTTTCTTTTTGTCCTCCTGGTTGGGGAAGGCTGAGCTGGCCATTAGAGGAACTAGGGATCCAATCAACTAACTCCTGGCAAGTGTCTGATGGAAAGAGAAACCAGCTCATGGAGAAAGCTGGCCAGGATCCCATCCCTTCAGTTTTAATTTGTAATTGGTTTTAATCCAGGTTGTTTTAAATGGATAGCCAGCATTATTTAATGTTTTTTAAATTGCTTTTAAATTTTATATGTTATGTTTTACCATGGCTGTTCACCGCCCTGAGTCCTGTTGGAGAAGGGCGGTATACAAATTAAATAAATAAAATATGCTGCTGGATGCTTTGCTTCGTCCTTCTGAGTTCATGAATTTATAAAGTCGAGACGGCAATTCGGCCAAATGGGTCTGGCAGAGGGAGATGGAGGTTCTGGAAGACTTTGATGGACTTATGGTGTGGGGTGCCCCACCTGTCTCTTTCACTGGCTTCTGTGATGTGGGGGGTTGGTGTTGAGCAGGCAGGGCACTGGCGGGGTCAGATTTAAGAGCTGCTAAGTGACTCCAGGACAAAGGCTACTAAAGAGCATCGTTTTGAGATCGCTTAGGATGCAGATTGCTTTGTCTGTTGGTTTTGTTTCTGTTGTATAAATTAGAATTCCTGCTGCAGTGGCATCCGAGTGGTTTTATCCTTTATTGATGCCGGCCACTTAGATTTCTGGTGTGCACATAAATCAACATTTTTCTTTCTGTTTGTCCCAACACTTCCCCCACATCTCTGCAACGGGAGTGAAAAGGAGCTTCACCAGAGCATCGGATCACACCTGGTGTAAGACATCTGGTGCAGCTTTCAGAAGCAAAGATCTGTCGTTGGCCCCCCCTTGAAACTGGGGGGGGGGGATGCAGAGAAGCTGCCAGGACTGGATCTTGTGGGTGCTCGCAGGACAGGGGTCAGGCTCAGGCTCACTGACCAGTGCCAGGGAGCACAACTGAGGCACGGACAGTTTGCATAATGCTTCCCCTTGATACCTTGACCAGGTTGTGTTGCCTTTCACCTGTCCACCACAGCAGTGTCCAGTAAACAAGACCGTCTCCTGTTTCTTTGCAGCTTGACCTTTGCCTTGTAGGTGGATTTTTGCCAAATGCCAGAGATGGACAATTGAACACTATAAAGACTCTAATTCAGTGTTTTTTTTTTCAACTTTGGCAACTTTAAGATGGGCTGGCTGGGGAATTCTGGGAGTTGAAGTCCACCCAGCTTAAAGTTGCCAAGTTTAAAGGTACCTGGTTTAAAGCATCCCAAATCCTGTCCTGCCAATCAGACTTGCCAGTTCTCCAAACTATTCAAAATTTCCGCTACCGGTTCTCCAGAACCTGATGGATTTCACCTCTGCTTTAAACCAGGCGTCTCTAAACTTGGCAACTTTAGACTGGGTGGACTTCAACTCCCAGAATTCCCCAGCCAGCTTTGCTTGCAGATTTCTTTAAATGGAATTTTGTTTTCCAGCAAGGACAATAATGTTTTAAAGTTGTAAACTGGTAAAATACCACCTCTGGCTGGCCCCAGAGTGGGGTAGGAATGGAGGTTTTGCAATATCCTTCCCCCAGGAATGGGGAGAGAATGGGGATTTTGCAGTATCCTTCCCCTGCCACACCCACCAAGCCATGCCCACCAAGCCACACCACGCCCACAGAATCGGTAGTAAAAAAAAATTGGATTTCACCACTGGTTTAAAGCGTTCCAAATCCTGCCCAAACTTTACCAGTTTACAACTTTAAAACATTACTGCCCTTGCTAGAAAATAAAATTCCATTAAAGAAATCTGCAAGCAAAGCTGGCTGGGGAATTCTGGGAGTTGAAGTCCACCCAGCTTAAATCTAAGGTTGGCAAACTCTGGTCTAATTTATGCTGGCTTGGTGCCAGCCATGGAACAATATTTTTTTCTTCTCCCTTGTTTATTCCCAGTTTGTTTATTACCAGTTCCTGGGCTTGTGCAATAAAAACTTATTGCTTATTGCTTAACGCACTGTAAGCCGCCCTGAGTCTCCGGAGAAGGGCGGCATATAAATCAAATTAAAAAAAAAAAAAAAAAAAAAACTTTCACAAACTTTATATACAGGTAGTCCTCAACTTACAACAGTTCATTTAGTGACCGTTCAAAGCTACAGCAGCACTGAAAAAGCACTGAACCACTTTTCACACTTATGACCTTTGTAGCATCCTGATCGTCATGTGATCAAAATTCCTACGCTTGGCAACTGACTTGTATTTATGACGGTTGCAGTATCCTGGGGTCATGTGATCCCCTTTTGCGACCTTCTGACAAGCAAAGTCAATGGGGAAGCCAGATTCACTCAACGACCATGTTTCTAACTTATCAGCTGCAATGATTCACTTAGCAACGGTGGCAAGAAAGGCGGTAAAATGGGGCAAAACTCACTTAACAACTGTCTCACTTAACAACAGAAATTTTGGGCTCAATTGTGGTCGTAATACAGGTAGCCTTCGACTTACAACCAGAACTGAGCCCAAAATTTCTGTCGCTAAGTGAGACAGTTGTTAAGCAAGTTTTGCCCCTTTTTGCCATTGTCGTTAAGTGAATCATGGATGTTAAGTGAATCACATAAATCTGCTCCCATTGACCCCGGGACATAGTGCGACCATCATAAAAAAGACCTCAGGTGACAAAAGTGCCCAGATTTTGACTTCATGACCGTCGGAACGCTGCAATGGTCATAAGTGTGGGGAACAACAGTCACGAATCTCTCTTTTTCAGCGCCACTGTAACTTCGAACGGTCACTAAACGAATGGTCGTAAATCGAGGACTACCTGCAAAGCCTACCTACGTGTTAATTCCTAGGGCTTAATTATCTCTCTGAACTGCTTCTCTTTCTCTCCTGCAGCCTCACGGCCCGACTCGGCGCCTGGCACTCCCGGGTATTCTCCACCGGGTTGGCCAAACCGGTCGATCACCAGCCGCTACATTGCCAGGTTAGTCGCGTTCTGGAAAGAGCCCCGGGGTCCTAGGCGCACATGCGCACCTTCACTTAAGAATGGAATAACAGAGTTGGAAGGGACCTGGGAGGTCTTCTAGTCCAACCCCCTGCTCAAGCAGGGGACCTTATAGCATTTCAGACAAGTGGTTGTCCAAGAGCCTGGATAGCTCTGCAGACTAAGCACTGTAATTTAACACCAGCTGTCTGCAATTAAAGTAAGTTCGAATCTCACCAGGCTCAAGGTTGACTCAGCCTTCCATCCTTTCTAAGGTAGGTGAAATGAGGACCCAGTTTGTGGGGGCAATAAGCTGACTTTGTATAAATATACAAAAGTATGAAGGCTATTGCTTAACGCATTGTAAGCCGCCCTGAGTCTCCGGAGAAGGGCGGCATATAAATTAAAGCAAAAAAAAAATCTTCTTAAAAACCTCCTGTGTTGGAGCCTTCACAACTTCCAAAGGCAAGCTCTTCCGCTGGTTAATTGTTCTCCCTGTCAAGAAATTTCTCCTTAGTTCTAAGTTGCTTCTCTCCTTGATTTAAGAGTTGGGGGGGAGTGGCAGCCAGCCATTGGTGCGGGGCGGCCATGCTACAAATCTCCAAATCACTTGAAGTTCTCAATCCCCTTTAAAAAGACCTGGGATTCCTGAAACTGTTCTCTGGGAGACCCAACAGGTCCCAGCCTTAGCACGTACCTGGTTGGGGGCCTGATTTTCGAAGGCAACGGAAATGGGGCAGGACCCCCTCAATCAGCAGTCGGCACAGACAAACATCCCAGATTTAGAGCCAGTTTGGGGTAATGGTGAAAGCCCTGGCCTAGAAACCAGGAGTCGGTGAGTTCCAGTCTTGCCTTAAGCACGAAAGCTGGATTGATCACTAGGACACTGGGAGTTCTAGTCCTTTCTTAGGCATGAAAGCTGGCTGGGTGCCTTTGATCCAATCGCTAGGAGACAGTGAGTTCTAGTCTCGTCATAGACATGAAAGCCAGTTCGGCCACTTTAGGCCAGTCACCAGGAGACGGTGAGTTCTAGTCCTGCCTTAGGAATGAAAGCTGAATGGGTGACTCTGGGCCAGTTTCTTCGTCGCGGCCCACCTGACTGGGTTGTTGTTATGGGAAAATGAAGAGGAGGAAGGAGTACCAGCTATGCTTGCCGTCTTGAGTTACTTATAAAGGCGGGATGAAAATCAAATAGATAAATTAAAAAAATGAGACTTGGTCCACTGTGACAATTTGTCTCAGGGACCAGAAAATCGCCTGCTTTAGATTGTGACACTAAATCAAAATCCCACCTCCTTGGTCAAATGCCAGGTGAGCAGCTTGGACATGAGGGATCTCTTAGCCAAGATCCCCACCTCTGTCTCCTGGGAGCAACGGAACCTCTCATCCACAGCCCACAAGCCCCTTAAATCGAAGAGGGGCTCTCAGAGCAGGCCCCTTCCATTCGGCTTAGATGTCCTCCTTTAAATTCTCTTCCTTGTTTTCTTGCCTTTCGAAGTGAATTTTGGAGGTTGGCAGCCGCCTTGAGCCAAGAAGACCAAGGGAGGCTCAGAGGGAGATTTTAATACACATTTATGCACCGCAGTCATTTAATCCCGGCAACGGAGCCGCCGACGCAGGTTAACAATGCCCAAATTAATGAATCCCACCGATAGATCTAATTTCCCCATCACTATTGAAAGAATTGCTTGAATGTTACCAGCACCCAGAGGGCCGATCCCTGCTCTTTTCAATAAGTGCTTTAATAATGTCGTTCCAACGGTTGGCTACTCAATACTGAGTGAATTAAAGTGATCGATACCCACATTATATGCAATCTGGACGTCGGAAGTCCCCGTTCTCCTGAAATTTCAATCTGTTCTCCGCCCTCCACATCATTTCGGTTTCTGCTTTGGGTGGTGGGTCTCTTTCATTTTTTTCTTTTCTTCCCCAAACCCCCCCCTCCACCCCCCCCAACCCCCCCCCCCCCCCCCAATCAAGGGGAGAAACCATAAACAATGAAAACTCGGACCGCATGTTTTCTGAATAGTTTTTATCCCAGAGCTATAATTGCACTCAACCATGAACTAAAGGGCCACCATCAGTGAGCTGATGGACAGCATTACTTGGTCTGTTGTGTGGATGTTTGGGTGGTTTAGGGGTGGGGAATTTGTGGTGGGTGGGGGTGTGTTTGGGGATTGTTATGTGTGTTGGACCTGGTCTTTGGGTGTTAAGTGAATTTCGTTGTATGGGTATACTGTACAATGACAATAAAGTTATTGTTATTACATTATTTAGAATTAAGGAGAAATTTCCTAACAGTGAGAACCATTAACAAGTGAAACAGAAGTTGCCTCCAGAAGTTGTGGGTGCTTCATCACTGGAGATTTTTAAGAAGAGACTAGACAGTCACTTATCTGAAATGGTCTAGGGTTTCCTTCTTGAGTAGGGGGTTGGACTAGAAGACCTCCAAGGTCCCTTCCAACTCTGCTATTCTGTATCCCCATTCAGAACAATTCATTAGTAGAACATCTTCCCTCCAGAACTTGTGGGTGCTCCATCACTGGAGGTTTTTAAGAAGAAATTGGTCGGCCATTTGTCCGGAATGATCTAGGGTCTCTTTCTTGAGCAAGGGGTTGGACTAGAAGACCTCCCAGGTCCCTTCCAAGTCTGTTAGACTGTTATCGGAAGAGCCAATACTGCACCACCAGGAAGAGCCTGGTGGTGCAGTAGACTAAACTACTGTTAAAGTAGCACTTAGCTGCCAGCTGCCTGCAATTACTGCGAGTTCAAATCTCACCAGGCTCAAGGTTGACTCAGCCTTCCATCCTTCCGAGGTAGGTAAAATGAGGACCCGGATTGTGGGGGCAATAAGCTGACTTTGTATAAAAAAGAACACCGCTTGGGGGGGGGGGCGAAAGCCCTACTAGGCAGGTATATACAAAAGTATGAAGGCTATTGCTTAACCCATTGTAAGCCGCCCTGAGTCTCCGGAGAAGGGCGGCATATAAATCAAACTAATAAAATAATAATAAATCAAACTAGTATTGTACTCTGTAAAAGGCCTTGCCTAACTCTGAGCTCTCCTGTCTGCTTCTATCCCTCCCTGCAGCCGCGCTGTGCAAAGGAGCCTAGCTATCATTCGCCAAGCCAAGCTGCGGAAGGAGCGGAAGAAGGAATACTGCATGTACTACAACCGTTTCGGGAAGTGCAACCGCGGGGAGAGCTGTCCGTACATCCACGACCCCGAGAAAGTGGCAGTCTGCACCAGGTCTCTTGTCTTTCTCTTCCCCGTCCCCTTTCGGCCAAAAATTAGAGGCTACATACCAGCTATAATCTCACCTTTTAATACCTAGATCAGTGTTTCTCAACCTCGGCCACTTTCAGATATGGGGACATATGAACCGTATGACTTATGAAAACATATGAAGAACGGTTGCAGGATTTGGATTTGGCTACTCTAGAGAAAAGAAGGACTGCGGGGGACATGAGAGCAGTCTTCCAGTATTTGAGGGGCTGCCAGAAACAAGAGGGGATCAAGCTATTCTCCAAAGCACCTGAAGACAAGACAAGAAGCAACGGATGGAAACTCATCAAGGAGAGAAGCAACCTGGAATTAAGGAGAAACTTCCTGACAGGGAGGACAATTAACCGGTGGAACAGCTTGCCACCAGAAGTTGTGGGTGCTTCATCACTGGAGGTTTTTAAGAAGAGACTGGACTGAAATGGTATAGGCTCTTCTGCTTGAGGAGGGGGCTGGACTAGAAGACCTCCAAAGACCCTTCCAGCTCAATTCTGATTCTGATTCTGACTTCAACTTTCAGAATTCTGGCTGGGGAATTCTGGGAATTGAAGTCCACCCATCTGAAAGTGGCCAAAGTTGAGAAGCCCTGCTCTAGTTTCTTAACACAGTTTAGTTTTTTTTAATACAGGTAGTCCTCGACTTATGACCACAACTGAGCCCAACATTCCTGTTGTTAAACAAGACAGTCATCGAGATGAGTTTTGCCTCATTTCACAACCTTTCTTGCCACCGTCGTTAAGCAAATCACTGCAGCGGTTAAATTGGTAACCCGGTGGTTAAGTAAACCTGGCTTTCCCCATTGACTTTTCTTGTCAGAAGGTCGCAAAAGGGAATCACATGACCCCGGAACCCTGCAACCCGTCATAAGAAGAATCAGGGCCACACATTCAAGTTTCCATGCCTATCCGCAGGAATTTAATCAGTTAATGATTGGCACTCAATTAGTGCAAGGTAGAGTGGTGCGGTGGGGTAGAGGTGGAGCTCTCGCATCACAATCAAGAGGCTGTGAGTTCGATCCTAGGTAGAGGCAGATATTTTTCTCTCTCTTGGGCACAATGAGAATATATCTGCTGAACAAAACTCCGCACTGGCGACAGGTAGGACATCCAGCCAGGAAAATACTCTTGCTAGCTCCGTTCAGTTGCCCAGACTCCACCCTGCAAGGGATTATGGGGTCGTTAATTGACGATGATGATTGACTCAATTGGTTCAAGGTAAGAGTTAAAAGGCTTCAAGAAGGGTTGGGCTGTTTGTGAAGGACTCTGTCCTTCTACAGTTTCAGTGATTTCCTTAACAACCATAGTGAAAAAAAGAGTTATAAAACCAGGCAGAAGCCACTTAATCATTGCCTTGCTTTATGACAGGGGTCTGCAACCTTAAATACTCAAGGAGACATTTGGCCCCTTTTCCCAGAGAAAAGGAAACACCGGAAGCCACAAAACCTGGGTGGGCGTGGCCAACTCGATGTCACTCACTTCCACCAGTCACATGACACCGCCTAGCCACGCCTACCCAGCCGGTCATTAGGGCAGAGAACCAGTTGTTAAAAAACACCAGGAACCACAAAATCCTTTTTTTTTTTTTTTTTAAATTTGATTTATATGCCGCCCTTCTCCGGAGACTCAGGGCGGCTTACAGTGCGTTAAGCAATAGCCTTCATACTTTTGTATATTTATACAAAGTCAGCTTATTGCCCCCACAATCCGGGTCCTCATTTCACCTACCTTAGAAAGGATGGAAGGCTGAGTCAACCTTGAGCCTTGGCGAGATTCGAACCCTGCAGTAATTGCAGGCAGCTGTGTTAATAACAGGGTGCATTAAACCACTGTACTATCAAGGCTCTTTTGACATATCTCTCACTCCCCTCCCTCTCTCTCCCCCTCTCTCTGTATCTCTCTGTCTCTGCCCTGGCCGCTTCTCCATCCCCCGCCTTCGCCCTTACCTTCTCAGGCCAGGCGAGGAGTGACTGGGAGGGAAGGGCGAGGGGCGGGGCCAGCCAGTGGTGAGATCACCTGATAGGGAGCCACAGCAGAGGGCCCAAAGAGCCACATGCGGCTCCGGAGCCGCAGGTTGCTGACCCCTGCTTTAGGAACTGAAATTCCAGTGCCCAGTTGTGGTCGTAAGCCGAGGACCACCCACCCCCTCCGGCGAGGTCTTCTTCCTTACTCTCTGCATCTCCTAAGTCGACCCTCTCTTTGGTCCCCTTGACAGATTCCTCCGCGGCGCCTGCAAGAAGACGGATGGGACGTGTCCCTTCGCACACAAGATTTCGAAGGACAAGGTTGGTTTGCCTCGGTCGCTAAGTGGCTCTCTGCGGAGACAGCAGCAGTGGGGGTGGGGGTGGGATGCTTCCGACACTTTCTAATCTCCTTCATTTGCACATCCCTCGACGAAGCGTTTTCCCACAGTTACGGGGACGCTTCCCCCTAATGAGAGCAGAGTGTGTCTCTTGCACCAACTTGAAGCATCCGTACTTTAGCACATTAAGCCGGGTGCCGCTCGGCAGCACCTGAGGCTGCCTGGCTGCCACTGTAGTAGGGATTACGGGGATAAAGGGTAGAGCAGCTGAGGCCCTGGCCAACACACACACATTCACGTGCTTGTAGATGTACCTCCAGGCTCATTTGCACATTACACCCTGATTCCTTGGCCATGCAAATAAAAAAAACAACAACTCAGATTGAAGAATACCTCTGATGACCTGGGGCACGACACAGAAGTGACTCAGGCAGCTGATAGTTCAAACCGCCCTTTTATTGTCCAACTTTCTCCCAAATGCTCCCACATTTCTGGCAAGTGATCACACACGCACACACCTCTAGTAGCCTCTGGCTGCAGAGTAGTCCAGCACAATGCTGTCAGCACAACGGCTGCAAAGCAAGAAATCCAGCAGGGCAAGAGAATAAGTCAATGAGTCCAGGAAGCAAAGGAACAAGGCAAGGAGTCCAGGAAACGTCCAACTTCAGCAACGGCACACAACACTCCATGAATTCAGTATTTGTTCCTGACAAATGCCCCTCCCCACAGCATCCCCTTAAGTCCCCAGGTATGCCTTGTGAAGAGGGGCGGGGCGCTCTCCTCCCCAAGTTGTTGGGTCAGCCTGCACTGTTCTTGCCTTCTCTCCACTCTCCGTGCTCGGGGATGAGGAGGGGGGTGGTCCTTGCTCTTCGCCTTTGCTCTGTCTCTGATGTTCACTGCTTCGCCTCTTTTGGTCATTCTGCCCCCCTTTCTCCCTGCCTACAAGCCGTCCCAGTCCTGAAATGCCCTGGCCTGACTTGGCCTCCTCCTCCTCATATTCCAACGAAGCCCCCCCTTCAATCTTCCAGCTCTTCTTCCTCCACAGATTCACGCTCCGAGGGGGGCGGGGGCATGACAACACCCTCCAAGATCAGCATTCTGGAATGCTAGCTACCATATAATCCTAGCTACCTATGATGATCCTAGCTACCATATAATATCGGGCAGCACGGTGGCTCAGCGGTTAAGATGCTCAGCTGGACTAGAAGACCTTCAAAGTCCCTTCCAGCTCTATCCTGATTCTGATTTCTGATTTGTTGGCTGGAAAGCCAGCAGCCCAAGTTCGAGACCCGAGCGCCTCGTGATGGGGTGAGCTCCTGTCCTTACCCCAGCTCCTGCTAAGCTAGCAGTTCAAAAGCACTGCTAGGTTAGGTACCACTTTGGTAACAGCGCTCCGTGATGACATCACGGTCACATGACCACGAAAATGTCTTAGGACAGCGCTGGCTCAATGGCCTTGAAACAGAGATGAGAACTGCCACAACTAGAGTCGGCAAGATGATAGCAGTCTTCCAGTATTTGAGGGGTTGCCCCAAAGAAGAGGGGGTCATCCTGTTTTCTAGAGCACCAGAAGGCAAGACAAAGAAACAACGGATGGAAACTCATCAAGGAGAGAAGCAACCTGGAATTAAGGAGAAACTTCCTGACAGTGAGGACAATTAACCAGTGGGACAGCTTGCCACCTGAAGTTGTGGGTGCTCCATCACTGGAGGTTTTCAAGAAGAGACTGGAACAGCCACTTGTCTGAAATGGTATTGGATGTCCTGCCTTAGCAGGGGGCTGGACTAGAAGATCTCTAAGGTCCCTCCCAACTCTGTTAATCTATATCTAACTTTGCTCTGCACAGCTGCTGACCCAGCAGGTAAAAGCCCAGCTGGCCAGATGTGCCGACAGGATGAGAAACTGCTTATTTACTTATTTTTATATGTGTGTTCAGAACAGCTGGCTACGTCCCTTCAAGGCTGCCTCTCCCGGAAGGCTTGCTTTGGCCAGGGGCTCAGAGAGCAGGTCTCCGAAAAAGCAGGAAAAGACTTTAAATTTTGCAGGATCCAGTCGGGACCGACTAAATCTCTGGTCAAGGCGACCGACCCAGATTGGATCCTGCAACCTGGGACATGTCGATTCGCCCGTCATGCGTGAGATTGAAACTGGCTGAGCGACGCCGTGTAATTTCTGGGGAGGATGGATGTGCCTCCCTATTCAAGGGTCCTTTTGTAACGACACAAAAATAGTTTTGCCACGGATGAGTTATCTCGAGTTGTCTTGTGTGTGTGTTTGTGTGTTGTCTTTTGCAGTGACAAGGTCATCTTTCCGTACAGGAAGTCCTCGACTTACAACCATTCAGTTAGTGACTGTTTGAAGTCACAAAGCTACTGAAAAAAGTAACTGTTTTTCACGCTTAATGACCTCCCCGTAGTCACGTGATCAAAATTCGGACGCTTGGCAGTTGGTTCGTATTTATGACAGTCGCCGGGTCCCCCCAGGGTCTGGTGATTCCCCTTCCGACAAGCAAAGTCAGCATGGAAGCCCAATTCACTTAACGACCGAAGCAGTGATTCACTTAACAAGTGTGGCAAGAAAGGTCGTAAAATGGGGGCACAACTCACTCAGCCCATGTCTCGCTTAGCCACACTAAGCTGGCTCAATTGTTGGGCTCGATTGCAGTCATAAGTTGAGGACTACCTGTACTTATCCCGGGGGGGGTCACGTGATCCACTTTTGCGACCTTCTGGCAAGCAAAGTCAACGGGGCAGCCAGACTCACTTAACAACCGTGCTACTTAACAAGCGCGGTGAATCACTTCACAAGAAAGCCGTAAAATGGAGCAAAGCTCACTTAACAATGGCCTTACTTAGCAGCGGAAAGTTTTGGGCTCAATTGCAGTTACAAGTCAAGGTTTACCTGCATCTCAACCTCGGTCACTTTAAGATAGGTGGACTTCAGCTTGGAAATAAATGTTGTGGCTCAGTTGCGGTCGTAAGTCGAGGACTACCTGAAATCCACGCAAGCGACACAGTCCTTTCCTTTCCTTTCCTTAGACTTAGAATCACTTTATGGTCACTTTGAAGGCACACTAATCGCCAGGTGCTCAAATGAAATTTCAGGGTATGCAGCTCTCCAAAGGTCTCCACCTCCAACATACACGACACCAACACGACAGAAGTATAAATAAATAAATAAATACAAAATTATGCCTAGGCCCACATCTATTCTATGACACAGAGAAACCACACAGTCTAGTTCGAGTGTATACATGTACGTGGGGAGAAAAAAATGTTTAATGTTTATATATGCTGTTTTACATTTCAATATTTTATTGAATATAAAATATAAAAATACCAGTCCAAAGATTGTTTCTTGCCTCCTTCCTTCCTTCCTTTTTCATCTTCTTTCCTTCCTTCCTTCCTTCCTTCCTTCCTTCCTTCCTTCCTTCCTTCCTTTTTCATCTCCTTCCTTCCTTCTTTCCTCCCTCCCCTCACATTCGCCCTTGCTTTCTTCTTATTTTTGGATAGATGGCTAGATAGAATAGAACTTCATTGTCACTTTGCTTGTACACTAATCGGCGTGCGTTAAAATGAAATTTCGTTGCCCGCAGCTCTCAAAGGGTCACCGTCTCCCACAGACGCTACCCAAACACGACAAAAAATATCAGTACATAAATACAAAATTATGCAGGGGCCCACATAGATTCTATGACACAGAGAAACATTCCCACTGCATTTGCGAGTGAAGGGAGAATTCCCTTTTCTTGCCCAGCACAGAACAATGCAACCCAAGAGAGCTCCGTCTTCCGGGGCTTTGAATGCGAGCAGAAAAGGGGGGGACGTCTGTTCCCCACATTCAGCCCCCGTGGCTGGGCCAGGCAAGCTCCCTCTGCTTAGGGGAGAGCCGCTTGCCGGTGATTTATAGCCGAGGGAGAGGGGCTGGCTTCTGCACCTGATCCTGTAGCTTCCTGTTAATCTGGTAATTACCAGAAAAAGGTGGCCCCAGCCTCGTTTATCAAAGCGGGACCAAAAGAGAGCAGCTGGCGAGTTAATTCCTCCAGCAGACATGGGGGCTTGGATCTTCCCCTACACCTGAGCGGAGCCCCTTCTTTTAAGGCCCCTTTCCCACCCACCGGGGTGTGCCCAGAGGGAGCCTCCAGCCATTTCAAGGGACCTTGGAGGTCTTCTAGTCCAGCCCCCCCCCGCCTCCCCCCCCCTCAAGCGGGAGAACCTATCCCATTTCAGATAAGTAGCTGTCTGGCCTCTCCTTCAAAACCTCCAGGGATGGAGAGAAGGAGAATGGATTGTGGGGCAAAGGCCCTCCATCTCCTGGCCCCATCCTGAGTGGGCCCCGGGGCCTCTCATCCCGACGACGGCTGAGATCGGAGACGAAGGTTAGCGGCAGGCTGGGGTTTGGGCCGAGGAGGCAGGCTGCTGCTGCAACAGCTTTTCCCCTTCAGGGGACTTGACAAGAATCAGCATTTTTCTCCCTAATAGAGCTTCAAAATTCTGTGGTGAGCAATTTGGAAATTCACGTTGAGTTTCGGGTTCATTAGCTGCCGGCTCGCGAAGGCGGGCGCCTCGTCGGAGCTGCCTAATATGGCCGCGGCGCGCGAGCGCTTTGCGTTAATGTTGCCGTTATTTGCAGGGACGTAGCCGGGTGCAAACAAGGTTAATTGAAACGAGAACGCACTTCTCGGGGTAATGGCTCAGCCCCGGCAGCTGGGAGGGGCCCGAGTCCTGCATCGGGGTGGGGGCTTCATTATCCTCTTTTTATTAGAGCTAATTTGATCGCTCTATCAAAAGCTACATTAAAGGCGTCCGTGGACGGTCACGCCACGGCCGATCGCCAAGAGAGCCCTGGAGCCCTCTCCTTTATTGGAGTAGCCTGCAGTTAAAAGACAATTAAAAATAAACTCCTTGCTTTTCAAAACTCCCTTTGTTTTCCTTGCCTTCTAGCTTGCCGTTCCCTCCCTTCCCCCTCGCTATCTCGCGCGACAGGAAGTCCTCGACTTACAACGCCGTTCGAAGTTTCAGCGGCCCTGAAGAAGGGTCTTACGACCGGTTTTCACGCATACGACCATTGCAGCATCCCTACGGCCCCACGATCAAAATTCAGATGCTTGGCAACTGGCTCATGGTTTATGACGGTCGCAGAATCCCGGGGTCACGCGATCCCATTTTGCAACAAGCAAAGTCCATGGGGAAGCCAGATTCACTTAACAACCGTGTGGCTAATTTAACAAACGCAGTGATTGTCTATGGCAGAGGTCTTCAAACTTGGCAGCTTTAAGACTAGTGGACTTCAATTCCCAGAAGGCTGGAGAATTCTGGGAGTTGAAGTCCACAAGTCTTAAAGCTGCCAAGTTTGGGGACCCCTGGTCTATGGAGATACCTCCAAGGACTCTCTAAAAGTATAGAAATGACCAGCTGTCTGCAAGGAATATCAATCCTTCCATTCCCCACCATCCAGTCAGAGCTGAAGAAGCTTCTTGGAGGAGAAGCAAAACATCTTCAAAGATAACCAAGAAAGTCCAGTTGCCTCTTGAAAAAAAAGCTCCTTTGGGACAACCAGAGTGATTCCCTTAAGAAATGTAGCAAGAGAAGTTGTAAAATGGGGCAAAACTCAAGACAGAGGCCGCTCTTTTGAAGACAGCGGAGTCCACATTTTGGACAGAGAGGACTGCTGGTTTGAAAGGGGGCTCCAAGAGGACATCTATGTCCAAATTGAACAACCCTCTCTCAACAGAGGGGGAGGGACCCCATCTCCAGTCTACAACACAGTCAACAGTTCCAAGAAGGCTCCACACCTGTTTGCACCACTCAGGTGGCCCTGAGGACACAGATGAACTTCCAGGGGGCCTCAGCGACTCCCTAAAAGGAAGCAAATGACCAGTTGTCTGCAAGGAATATAAACCCTTCCATTCCCCACCATAAAGTCGGAGCCGAAGAAGCTTCTTGGAGGAGAAACGAAACATCTTCAAAGAGTCTAGTTGCCTCTTGAAAAAAAAAGCACCTTTGGGACAACCAGGACCTGTAGGACTGAGAATCCCCATAGACATTTCACTCCTCCTAAGTTTTTTCACTCTTCATAAGACTCTCCTCCAGCCCCTTCATTGCCCTCCATGCAAAATTGCAAATACGGCCTCACCAGTGCAGCGTAGAGCGGTACTCCCCAAAGGAACATGGGGTGGGTTTGGCAGTTGGTTTGCTGTTTTTCTGGCTTGCAGAAGGTCCTCACTCAATCCTCCTCTCTCTTTGCTTCCCCCTGTCAGATGCCCGTCTGTTCCTACTTCCTGAAGGGAATCTGCAGCAACAACGACTGTCCATACAGCCACGTCTACGTGTCCAGGAAAGCAGAGGTCTGCCCGGACTTCCTGAAGGGCTACTGTCCCTTGGGAGAGAAGGTGAGGAAGGGGGCCACAGACCCAGCAATTGGACTTTCTTGGTTGTTGAGAGAGGGAGGGAGGGAGAGAGAGAGAGGGAGAGAGAGAGGGAGGGAGGGGGAGAGAGAGGGAGGCAGAGAGAGGGAGGGAGGCAGAGAGGGAGGGAGGAGAGAGGGAGGGAGGAGAGAGGGAGGGAGGGAGGGGGAGAGAGCGAGGGAGAGAGAGGGAGGGAGAGAGCGAGGGAGGGAGAGAGGGAGGGAGGGGGAGAGAGAGAGGGAGAGAGGGAGGGAGGGAGAGGGAGGCAGAGAGAGAGGGAGGGAGAGAGAGAGAGAGAGAGAGAGAGAGAGAGAGAGAGAGAGAGAGATCACCATCTGGATCAACAGGGAAACCAGCTTTGCTGCCGTGATCCACTTAACAACGGTGGCAAGAAAGGCCATAAAACGGGGCAGAGTTCACTTAAAAAATGTCTCACGTAGCAAGAGAAATCTTGGGCTCAATTGTGGTCATAAGCCAAGGACTGCCTGTAGTCACTTTAAGATTAGAGGAACCATTCTGCTCCGTGACCGCTTTCTTATCTGTTGCTGCTTTCAGATTTGAGCACCAAATGTTGGTAGTTTGATTCCCTTCTTGGAATCTGGGATAATTTGAAGGGGATTTCAGGTAGTCCTCGATTTACAACCACAATTGAGCCCGAAATTTCTGTCATTAAGTGAGACATTTGTTCAGTGAGTTTTGCCCCCATCTTACAACCTTTCTTGCCTCCGTTGTTAACGGCAGTTGATAAGTCGTTAAGTGAATGTGGCTCCTTCATTGACTTTGCTTGTCAGAAGGTCGCAAAAGGGGATCAGGGAGACAGCAACGGTCATAAATCTGAACCAGTTGCTAAGCATCCGAATTTTGATCCCGTGAACATGGGGATGCTGCAACAGTCGTAACTGTGAAATGTTAGTGACTATTTGAAGTTACAACTTACGACCGTTCCTTGCACTCAATGACCGTCGCAGCCATCTCACCATCCCACGATCAAAATTCAGGAGCTTAGCAACCGGTATGTATTTCTGTATGTATGTATTTATTTATTTATTTTATATAGATATATATATATATATATATATATATAAAATTTCTGTATGTACTGGCAACCTTCCCAGCCGGCTTCGGACAAGCAAAAGTCAGCAGGGGAAACCGGATTTGTTTAGCCAAAGCGGCGCTCCCTTAATGACTGCTGCGGCTTGCATAACGACCGCAGCATAAAAGGTCGTAAAACTGGACATGACTCACTTAACAAAGAAGCTCGCTTGGCAGTGGAAATTCTGATTCCTTGTACGTCAAGGAACCTCTGCAGTCGTCACCATTAATAGCCCGTCCTATTTTGTGGATATTTGCCTGGAAAAACATTAAAACGACATTCATTTTTTTTATAAAAAAAAAAAATGGACGGAATTAAAATAGGTAAGAATTTGCCGGTCTCCAGCATGAGAAAAGGCAGGTCGTATACCAGTGGGTTTTTGTGCACACTGTAGCGCATGCTTGCACACTAAACAAAACCCAATATGCTGACGGCAGCACATTCTCCTCATTCAAGAAAAGATGCGCGCTTGGCGGGAAGGAAGCCTTTTGTCTCCTCTCCTTTGTGTTCTCTGATCAGAATAACCAAGTGGGAAGGGACCTTGGAGATCATCTAGTCCCACCTCCCGTTCGAGCAGGAGGCCCTGTACCATTTCAGATAGATGGTTGTCCAGTTCTTTAAAAAAAACTCCAGCGATGGAGCATTCATAACTTCTAAAGGCAAATCATCCCACCGATTAATTTGTCAGGAACTTTATCCTTAATTCCAGGTTGGTCCTCTCCTAGATTAGTTTCCATCCGTTGCTTCTTTTCCTGCCTTCAGGTGCTTTGGAGAATAAGTTGACCCCCCCTCTTCTTTGGGTCAGCCCCTCCAATACTGGAACACTGCCATCGTGTCAGCAAAAGGGGGTGACAGCCGACATTGTCCCACAACTAAAGAAATCTTTCCCAGGAATCGTATGAATTCTAACCAATATAAATAAAGTTTGTGTTGTCGTCCCCGCGGGGTGAACCAGATGGGAACTGCGTTCGTTGGGCTAATTCTGCGTTATTGTGAAGCTACACTGGCGGAATCTGGCGAAACTGAAAGTACATCTCTTCCCCCACCCCCTTTGCTGCCCAAGAAACTAGGGAGGGTGTCTTCTGAGCTTTGTTCTGTCCCCGTCCCACACACGCACCCCCATAGATGGCCCGGAGTTAATAAGCCACATGACAAAATCTTTGAAGATAAAGCTGGCAGCAACCCAGTGGCTAGCTACCAATTCAGACTTTACTCACACAAAACAAAGATTAGACTGCAAGCATTCCGATAAAGCAGGCAAAGTTTCCGCAATACTAGGATTAGTCCAAATGCAGTCCGACAAGGCAGGCAGAAGTCCAGTAACGCAGAGATCATGGATTATTTCTAGTTTTTGCTCGTCACAAACTGAACCGGCCACCACACCCACATTTATACCCTGTGGGGTGTGGTCCAGTGACTCAGCTAATCTCTGGCACGCCTTCCCCTCTGCTGCGCACGCTTCTCCCTGCGCCGCTGTCGAGGATCCAGCCAGCACTTATCTCCTTCGTCGCTGTCCACCTGTGGCTGCGGGAACGTGCTTGGCTCTGGGCCTATCCCTTGGCCTTCAGTGTCCTCTGGAGGCATTGCCAGAGAGGAGGGTCCTGGAGAGGGAGGCCTTGCCAACTCCTCTCCCTCACTCTCAGAGTCTGCATCTGTCGATAGCCCAGGCTCAGGCAACGGAGCCACAACAAGCTTCTTCCTCCATCCATTATGCAGCTGAGGACTCTGCTGGCTCTTATCTGATTGTTCCCAGGCTGCATCTCCTGGCTGAATCATCCAAGGTCTTTCCCACATGCCAGCCCATCGTATCACGACAATTTATTGGATCATATCCCACTCTTTAAATGCTGTTTCAGTGGGGCAGAGTATTCTCCCCTAAATTTGACTGTGGTGCTCCTTGTCAGACAGAGTGACCCTCTGGCTATTTAAGGGCTTATACAGAGGGGGAAAACAGATGCTTTCCAAGCAGAGGTGGGATTCAGCCGGTTCGACCCAGTTCGGGAAACCGGTAGTAGTGACCTAAGGGTGGGCCCATCCCACCTGCCTGGGCCCATCTCACCCGCCTGAGCGCAATCCCGTCCTATATCCTGTGTTTTTGACACTGCACGCATGTATGGATGGCAGGAGCGAGCGAATTGCCGTGTTTTGTGACGCCGCACACATGCATGGATGGTGATGCCGCACACGCGGGCTCACATTTCCAGTGCCGGGCGAACCAGTGGTAACAGTATGTGTGAAACCCACCTCTGTTTCCAACTAACAAATATTGCGCTTAGTTGGATAAATGGCCTAGATATTAAGACATAGAACACTTATTCTATTTTTATGAATCGACGTACTTTAAACTGTAACCTATAACTTGTATATAACTCCTTGAATTCTTCAGACCTTACAAAATCGACTACATATTTCCATCCTGTGGGTACCATAGAACCTTGAACATAGAACGACAGAGTTCGAAGGATATAGTATTACGTGCTCCCATATAATCTTATTACTGTTATCTCATGCCGGCTGACGAAGTCTGGGAGTTGAAGTCCTCACGTCTTAAAGTTCTCAAGGTTGCCCATCTCTGGTCTGGGGGGGTGGGGTCTCCTGCTTAAGCAGGGGGTTGGACTAGAAGACCTCCAAAGTCCCTTCCAACTCTGTGATTCTGTCATTCTAGTGCTCCATCCCACTGCTTTTCTGCGCCCGTTGATGGCCCATTTGTTCCCGACCATATTGCCGTCATCGTTCCAACAGCCCTCTTTATGGCCCGAGCCTGCTTAATTGTACCTAGTTTGGGATTACTTTTAATGAAAAGCAGACTAAAGCCATTATAAATAAATAAACACTAAAATCAAAGTTAAGTCCTGCAGCCCTTCCTGATGACAGGCAGGGGAGCCCGGCGACTAACGCTCGCATTTAACTGCTCAGATTTTAGTCCTATCCCAGGTGCCTCTGGGCAGGACGCGGACTTCAAGCCTTCTCCACTGCCCATAAAACAGGAGTTTATTTTGCGTGTGGAGAGCTGGATGGGCTAATCGGTGGGGCGATGCAGAGGTGATTATATCATGTCCTACTTTGAGCAGGCTATGCGATCAGCTGCTCTGGTTTACTCTTGAGCCAAGTGCTGGGCACAGCCTTATCTGGGCATCTCAATAGTTCTGGGAATAGGGGTGACTAAAGAGGCCGTAATTAACAGAATTAACAGAGTTGGAAGGGACCTCGGAGGTCTTCTAGTCCAACCCCCTGCTCAAGCAGGAGACCCCAGACCAGAGAGGTGCAACCTTGGGAACTTTAATTACAGAAAATTGGCTGTCCAGTCTCGTCTTAAAAGCCTCCATTGATGGAGCATCCACAATGTCTGGAGGCAAGCCGTTCCACTGATTAACTAATAGAATAACAGAGTTGGAAGGGACCTTGGAGGTCTTCTAGTCCAACCCCCTGCTCAGAGAGGAGACCCCATACAATTCCGAACAAATGGCTGTGCAATCTCTTCTTGAAAACCTCCAACGATGAAGCAACCACAACTTCTGGAGGGAAGCCGTTCCCCTTTGTTTATTCTTTTCACTGTCAGGAAATTTCTCGTTCATTCTAGGCTGGCTCTCTCCTTCATAAGTTTCCACCGGTTGCTTCTTGTTCTTCAGTGAATGAATTGCCAGAATGGCGTGAATGGGAAGCAGTTCTTGCCGGCTCTGCTGGCACAGTATGAAGAGGGAGATGGAATCCTGCTGATAAGGGACCTTGTAGGTCTTCTAGTCCAAAGCCCTGCTCGAGGCAGGAGTCCTTCTACCGTCCGGGACAAATGGTTGGCCAATCTTCTCTTGAAGATCTCCCACAACTCCAGTAGGAAATGTGTCCCAATTCTTAATCATTCTCCCAGTCAAGAAATTCCTCCTTATTTCCCAATCTGGGAAAAGTCTTCCTCTCAGGAGTTTCCCCCCATTGCTTCTTGTCCTGCCTTCAGGTGCTTTGGAGGATAGGTGGACCCCTTCTTCTTTGTGGCAGCCCCTCAAGTGTTGGAAGATGCTATCATGTCACCTCCTAGTCCTTCTCTTCACTAGACTGGAAGAGATCCCAGTTCCTGCAACCTTTCATCGTATAGTTTTAGCCTCACCATCAAATTTGGTGCTCTTCTCGGCACTCTTTCCAGAGTCTCAACATCTTCCTTGTGCTCATGGTGACCAAATCAGTAACCGTGTGTGCTTAATACTCCATCCAGCTCTTCCTCCAGTGAACAAAGTTGAAGTTGTCCCAAAAGTGCTTTTTCAGGAGCCAACTGGACTTTTCTGATTTTTTCTTCTAAGACGTTTCGCTTCTCCTCCAAGAAGCTTCTTCAGCTCTTACGGGATGGTGGGGAATGGAAGGATTTACATTCCTTGCAGACTGCTGGTCATTTGCACCCTTTTAGAGAGTCCTTTGAGGCCACTTGGAGGTTCATCTGTGTCCTCAGGGTCACCTGAGTGGTGCAAATGGATCTTATGATCTGCAATGTCTGCAGTGGAAATCCAGCGAAAAAAATTGGCTGGGGAATTCTGGGAGTTGGAGTCCAGACATCCGAAAGCTGCCAAGGTGGAAGAGCTCTACGCCCAGGTTTATCTTCCTTTATCGTCCTTTCTTCTATCCTCCTTTATTGATTGATCTTCATTCCATCCCAGCAAGTCCTGATCTCCTGAATCAGACCAGTCTTGAGATGAGAAACGCATGGAAAGGCTTCCTCCTCCAGGCTCCCTGCACCCAGGAAGGCTCCCCTCCCTCTCCTCCATCCAAGAGGCTGAAATGGCCGGATAGATCCAGGGACACTCCAGAGTCCTTGCAACAACCTCCTCGGAGGGGATTTGGCATTCACGTCGTAGTTAATGCTCCAGAAGGGCCCAGTTGCTGAGTTAATTAAAAGCAGAGTCAAGTGGGCCAATTCCGCCACCCCGTCCTTCGTGCTGACGGTCTTCAGGAAGATGGGAAAAATTAGAAGTGGGGGGGAAGCCTTCCGTTATGAGGGAGAAAGCCTTACAGTGGCTGGGTGCCAGCTGTGGCTCAGGGGTGACCCTCAAGGTAAACACAAGAGTTGTCCACAAGCAGAGGGCTGGAACAGGCTGCGATCTTCTCGGGGATGAGAAACGGCAAGAGATAAAAGGGGTAACCGAAGTGGACAGATAGCCCACGGGCTACCAGCCGAGGTAGTTGGGTGGTCATGATAGAAGGGAATAGTTGTAACTCAGGGTTGAACTGGGGGGTCCTGGGTGCTCTCTGAACTTGGCGGTTTTCTTGCAGATGTTTCATGGCCCAATTAGGGAACCTTCTCTGCACTCTTTCTAGACTCTCAACATCTTTTTTTATAGTGTGGTGACCAAAACTGGATGCAGCATTCTAGGTGTGGTCTTACTAAGGCTTTATAGAGTGGTATTAGTACCTCCCTTGATCTTGATCCTATCCCTCTGTTCATGCAGTTTAGGATTGCCTTGGCTTTTTGGGCTGTCGCCGCACACGGCTGGCTCATATTTAACAGCTTGTCCACTCAGACTCCAAGATCCCTCTCACAGTTCCTGCTATTAAGAAGCCTGGTTTCACCCAGTCTATAAATGTATTTTTCATTTTTCTTTCCTAAGTGTAAGACTTGATTTTTCTCTACATTAAATTTCATTTTGTTAGATAGGGGGCCCAGGGTTCAAATCTGTCAAGATCCATCTGGATCTTGAGCCTATCTTCTAGGGTGTTTGCTATTCCGGCCAGCTTAGTATCATCCACAAATTTGGTAAGTTCCCCTTCTATTCCCTCATCTAAGTCATTTATGAAGATAATGAAGAGTCCTGGGCCTAGGACGATACCCTTGTAGTACCCCACTGCATACTTCCCTCCATCATTAAAACTCCTGGTTTGAACCGTCTCCTCTCCCATCCCATCAGCAACGTTTTGAGAAGGACCAGGCTTTGTGGTGGAGGCACCCACCTGCAGCTTATCCCCATCGCAGTTCTAGGGAGCGGCCAAAAGATGTAGGATTTCAGGAGAGGCCCGTCACCAGCCAGCCGAAGGATGACTGACAGTTAGAGTTGTTAGAATAAGGATACCTCTTAAGAGGCAGGGCTTGGCATCAGCACCTGCCAGCAAATTACCCTTTGCTAACTAACTGCGTTTTGCAGCCGAGCCCCAACCAGGTGCCCATTTTGTGGCAAGAAACCCGATGTCCTAAACGGAAGCGAACGTAATTGGGTTGCTTTTCCGCAGCCCCGGCACCAGGCGCCCGTCTGGCCCGTCTGCAATTATTTTAAAATATTCCAATTTAAATGAAAATATAAAAGAGATATTTAGAATATTTATTCTATTAGCCAACGTGCTTACGGCATCACTTTTGGAGTGTCAGAAAAACATTCTCCTACAGATGATGGATAGCAGCCTGTAATTATATATATATATATATATATAAATATATATATAAATATATGGAGGGGGGGATGGAATTGCTGAGCACACCATATTTAACGGGGGAGAGAAAATACCCAGCCTGGGCCGTGGAGGGTTAATTTTATTCTCTAAATAATATCAAAAGTGCTGAGTGCGTTCCTTTCGCGCAACGTAGAAAGTCCTCAAATGGGCCCCGGAGAGTTTATAATATTCTACTGAATCAAGTAAAAATGTTAACCTTGTTCATAAAACGATGGCTTGTTAAAGATGCGCAGTCCCTTTTCGTGTGAATAATTTAGAACGGGAGTAAATCTCTTCTCGTTCGTTTTTTTTTTTCCCCTTCCCTCCCTCCCTCCCTCCCTCTTCTCTCTTCGGTGTGTCCAAGACGCAACAGCACAGACCAGCTGTCTGCAATTTTTTTTTTTTAAACTTTGCAAAGGACAAAGGCAAGGAAGGTGGGTGGGTGGGCTCGGTGTCAGTGCAGAGGGAGGGGTCCTCTCTGGCCTTCCAGCCAGCCTCTTCCAGCCAGGTTCCCTATAGTGATGGGGCACTTTCCCCATAGGTGGCTAAACGTCCATGGAGATTCTCAATCATCCAAGCCACGGTTGTCCCAGAGATGGGTGGTTTTTTTTTTTGCAAAAGGCAACTTGATTTGAATAGCAGAATAAGAAGAGTTGGAAGGGACTTTGGAGGTCTTCTAATCCAATCTCCTGCTCAAGTAGGAGACCCTACACCATGTCAGATCATCCAGTCTCTTCTTGAAAACCACCAGTGATGGAGCACCCACAACTTCTGGTGGCAAGCTGTTCCACTGATTGATTGTCCTCACTGTTAGGAAATTTCTCCTTAGTTCTAGGTTGCTTCTCTCCTTGATCAGTTTCACCCGTTGCTTCTTGTTCTGCCTTCTGGTTCTTTGGAAAATAGGTGGCAGCCCCTCAAGTACCGGAAGACTGTTATGTCAGTCCTAGTCCTTCTCTTCTGAACTTTTATAGAATACAGAATGACAAGAGTTGGAAGGGACCTCGGAGGTCTTGTAGTCCAACCCTCTGCTCAAGCAGGAAAGCCTAAACCATTTCAAATAAATGGCTGTCCAGTTCTTCTTGAAAACCTCCAGTGATGAAGCACACACAGCTTCTGGTGGCAAGCTGTTCCACTGGTTAATTGTTCTCACTGTCAGGAAATTTCTCCTTAGTTTTAGGATGGATCTCTCCTTGGTCTTGCCTTTGGGTGCTTTGGAAAATAGCTTGACTCCCTCCTCTTCTTTGTGGCAGCCCCTCAAATCTTGGAAGACTGCTATCATGTCTCCCCTGGTCCTTCTTTTCATTAAACTAGACATACCCAGTTCCTGCAACCGTTCTTCAGGTTTTAGCCTCCAGCCCCCTAATTGATACTCTTCTCTGCATTTTTCCCAAAGTCTCAACATTTTTTTTATAATATAGTGACCCAAACTAGAGCCAGTATTCCAAGTGTGGTCTTACTAAGGCTTTGTAAAGCAGTACTAGAAATACTTCAAGTGATCTTGATTCTATCTTTCTGTTAATGCAGCCTAGGATCGCATAGGCTTTTTTGGCTGCTGCCACACACAGCTGGCTCATACTTAAGTGATTGTCTGCTAGGACTCCAAGGTGTCTCCCGCAGTTAGTGCCTATTGAGCCAGGTTTCACCTACCTTGTACCTGTCCATTTCGTTTTACTTGCCTAAGTGTACAGTACTGGCTAAAATTGTGTGAACCTTTTGGGAAAAGTTGTATTTTGGAGGTTTGATGGCTAATAACACACTTTTTTTTTTGGGGAGTTTCAAGATAATCCTATTCCACTGCTGGAATGTCCTGGGAATAGCCCAGACCTTCTTAACCCAATTGAAAATCTATGGAGCTGACTAAACAAACTTGTTAGTCAGAACTTGCAACCCAGCAATGAAACCCAGTTCATAGAAGCCATCCTTCAATCTTGGTTTCACATTAGAACAGCTGCAGAACTCAAAGACTTGGTTCACTCTATGGGAAGACGTTGTAAGGCCAGAATTCATACTAAAGGTTACCCAACGAAGGATTAACTGACATGGGGATAACTTTTGTATATCTCATTTTTTCTATGTGTTTTCACTTTTCTTCTTTATACTGTAACTGCTATTCTAATAGCAAATCCTTCATAAAAATTACTGCATTACATTCTTGATTAAATTATCTTTCCATTCATTGATATATAATTTTATGGTACTACTCCAAAAAAAAAAAAAAAGTGGTGTTATTAGCTAGTTTTAGAAAATGCACTTTTCCCAAAAGGTTTCCACAATTTTGGCCACTACTGTAAAACCTGACTTTTCTCTACATTAAATTTCATTTTGTTGGATAGGGACCAGTGTTCGAGTCCATCGAGATCCTTCTGGATCCTGAGCCTGTCTTCTGAGATGTTGGCTATTCCTGCCAGTTTAGTGTCGCCTGAAAATTTGATTTTTTCCTTCTATTTCCCAGTGCCTTCAGCAGTGGACGGCCCTAGGAACGTGGGAAGCAAGTCCCAAGGCCGGCCTCCGTTAATGGTCCACTCTGTTGGGTCATTTTGGGGCGAAGCAAGGCCTCCTTTCAAGCGTGGGAAATCAGGAGATCCAGGCAGGCAGTTCAAATGAATCTATAGAGATTTTGCACATTTATGCTCTGTTAGAAGAATCTGAACTACAAACAGTCAAAGCGAATTAAATGAGAGTCAGCGGAATTCAAATTGGGCTGAATTTAGATCTCTTGTGGGCGCAAAGGGACTCGAGACTTATGAGGCGTTTGACCCCTCCCTCGGTCTCAGCCTGGTCATTTCCTACACCTCCGCTTCCGTCCTGGCTGCAAACTATGGTTTGAGAGCCGGGAAACAGGCGGGGGTGGAGACCGTCTCCTGCTCTTTGGCTGCAGTAGGGGGCAGCGCCGGCCTGAGCTGCAAAGACCAGCTGGAGAGGGTCAGCAGGCTCCCATCTCTGCTAACGCACCTGCCTTTGCCGGTTACCCCCTCCTCAAATGTCACCGGGGCCATTTCTGAGGTTCTGGTGTCAGGAGCTGCCCCGTGAGAATAGGTGACGACATGTGGGCCGGTGTTGTTGGTTATTTCTATAAAAGGTATCTCTCACTCACTCTCTCTCTCTCCCCCCCTCCCTCTCCCTCTCCCCTCTCACTCACTCCCTTTTTCTTACTTCCTTGCTCACAGTTGCATAAAAGTCAGCTTGCCCCATTTAAAAATTAGTACCAGCAGAGGGGGGAGATGGTATGATATCCCTCCCTCCCTCTTTCCTTTCTTTTCTTCTTTCCTTTTCTCTCCATTCCATTACTTTCCCCTTTCCTTTCCTTTCCTTTCCTTTCCTTTCCTTTCCTTTCCTTTCCTTCCCCTTCCCCTTCCCCTCCTCTCCTCCCCTCCCCTCCCTTCCCCTTCTTTCTCTCCCTCCTTTTCCCCTCCCTGTTTGTCAGTATATCAATGAAACAACTAACTAACATGGGTCTGCGACAGACAGGCCCCCAATCCAGGATAAATCAAATCAAATAAACTAAACTAAACTAAACTAAACTAACTAAATCAAGTCGAGCGGGCGCCCCCTTCCTCCTCTCCCTGGGGCCGGGGCAAGGTTGTGGACAATGGGTGCAGGCAGCCTGGCAAGCAGGAAGCCAGGAATTCCCACCGTTTGCAGGCTGCTGCCAGAGGGGGATGCCAGGCAAATCCCTCTTTCGACCAGCTGCCTCTCTTTCGCCTCCTGAAATGAAGCGAAGGGTTGGACGTAATCGTTCTGCCACTCACTTTGTGCGCCCGGCCCACCGTTTTCCCAAACGGCCCTCCTGGGAAAGGCCAGGCTCCGTGGGCATATGACGGTGGCACAGCAGAACAACAGAGTTGGAAGGGACCTCGGAGGTCTTCTAGTCCAACCCCCTGCTCAAGCAGGAGACCCTAGGCCAAGTAGACCATTTCAGACAAGTGGCTGTCCGGCCTCTTCTTAAAAACCAACAGTGATGGAGCACCCATAACTTCTGGAGGCAAGTCCTAGGCTCCCAAGGAGTGTGGGAAGCCCATCTCAGCAAGGTGGTTTTGTGGGTGGGTGGGGAATCCCTCCATGTTCCCAGGGAATCCCTCTGAAGATTGGCAGTTTGGGGAGCCCCCTCCCTTATTGCTTTAAGACCTGGCCTCCAGATGTTGCGGGTGCTCCCATCAGAGGAGATTTTCAAGAAGAGATTGGACAGCTATTTGTCTGGACTCCTGCTCGAGCAGAGGGCTGGACTAGAAGACCTCCAAGATCCCTTCCAACTCTCTCATTCTGCATTTCTGTAAGGCACAGCACTGGAACACCCCCCCCTCACTCTGCCCTCTCCCCCCCCCCTTCCCCATCCTGAACTTCCTGTTGGATTTTCTTATGCCCCCTCGAGATGTTTGCTCTTCCTTTTTATAGTGCAACCAGCCATCCAGCCATCCAGGATCTGCCCAGAGGGGTAAAATTAGCTTCCCCGACAGGTGAACCAGATCAAATATCTCCAAGAATGAGATGGGCCCCCTTACACCTCTTAGCCCCCCCCCCTCCTCCTCCTCCTCCTCACCTCATCTGACATGCTGGAGGCTCACAGTAACCGAATCTCTGTGTTTTCTTGGGCACTGCCCAAGAGGCCGGTGGATGCTTATCATTGGCGCGTACTTCTACCCGCCATGCAATTTTGCATCTCTTGTTAGGCGTGGCAGGGCAGCGTCTCTTCTGGCTGGGATCAGAGCGTCCCTCCTACCCCTCCCTCTTCACCCTGACCCAGGCCTGATTGACATCTTTCAACGGCCTCCTGGAGGAGGCAGACCAGGGACTGTTGTCATGTAGGGGAATGACGTGATAGCAGTCTTTCCAGTATTTTGAGGAGCTGCCACAAAGAAGAGAAGGTCAACTTATTTCCCAAAGCACCTGAAGGCAGGACAAGAAACAATGGATGGAAACTAATCAAGGAGAGAAACAACCTGGAATTAAGGAGAAATTTCCAGACAGTTAAAAACAATTAATCAGTGGAAAGGGCTTGCCACTAGAAGTTATGGGTGCTCCATCACTGGAGGTCTGTAGAGATTCTCAGTCATCCAGGTCCTGGTTGTCCCAAAGGTGCTTTTTCTGGAGGCAACTGGACTTTCTTGTTTTTTCTTTTGAAGACGTTTCACTTCTCATCCAAGAAGCTTCTTCAGCTCTGACTGGATGATGGGGAATGGAAGGATTTATATTCTTGAGTGCTTACAATGATTGCAAAGAAGTCTTCCATCCCCCACCAATCATTTAGAGCTGAAGAAGCTTCTTTTTTTAACTGTTATTAGTTTATAACATAAAATACAAGAGAGAATTGTAGGAAAAGTAGGGGAGGGAGAAGAGAAGAGAAAAAGAGAAAAAGAAAGAAAAGGCCTTGACTTCCAACTCTATTTGATGCAGTAGAATAAGATAACATGAAACCTCAATTTTTTACTATGACATAATAGTATAAACTAGCCCTTTTTATAACAAACCTATCTAATCGGTAAAATCCAAAATCAACGTTTCATTTTTTTCCACCTCGAGCACAAAGTCCAGAAGCGGTTTCCAAGTCGAAACCAAAGTAATTGTGTATTGTTTTTTCTTTAATTAAAGTAGTTCATTTAGCCATCTCTGCTAACTCCATCAACTTTTGCAGCCGTTAGTCCATTGTGGGACTCGAAGTGTCCTTCCATAGAACAGAAGAAGCTTCCTGAATGAGAAGCGAAACATTTTCAAAGGGGGGGGGGGGAAAACAAGGAAGTCCAGTTTCCTTTTGGAAAAGCACCTTTGGGACAACCATCCCTGGAGGTTTTCGAGAAGAGATTGGAGAGCCATTTGTCTAGAAGGGAATCAGACAGAGATGTCCAACTTTGGCAACTTCAAGACTCATGGACTCCCAGAATTCCCCAGCCAGCCTCAAGGTTTAAAAGTTCCCAAGGTTGGAAAACCCGGCTTGAGCGAGGGTTGGACTAGAAGACCTCCAAGGCCCCTTCTGTTCTTCTGTAAGCCAATCTATGGCGTCATTAGAACCCTCCGGGCAGAGCACAACCCCAGAATTAGCTGGGCACCCAGTTGGTTTTCTTCTGGGTACAGCAGAGAGGCTGGTCAACAGATCCTAGTCCACTTGTTACCCGGGTAAGGTTACATATTTTCCTGTGTGAGAGTGCCAGCATTCCTTATCCCCCCCAGGGAGGGTGGCCAGACCAAAGATTTGAGCAGGTTCAAGAGGAGAAAAGCCCTCGTCACAGGGGACCAAGACGGCATCTTCAATTTCTAACAAGGAGGGGCACCCTGTAAATACCCAGCCACGGAGCGGGTTGGGGGGAGGCACCTGTATTTTTAGCTTGCCTGGCACGGAGAGCCTCTCCAGACACGCTTTCTCTGCCACTCCCGGCTCCAGACCAGCCTGTCCCTTGACGTCAGAGGGATTGAATTGTCCTCGCCACTAAGAGGTGACAGCTTCTGCCTACTTCTGCGTGCGCACAACAGCCATGTCCAGGGTCCCAAAAATCGCTCTTAAAACATCCGTCGGAGCCGCAGCATGGAGGCAGGCCTGTCCCGTCCCTCCGTCGGCCGCCCAGCTTCGGAGGTTGCTCAGACGAAGGTTAGGTGGACATGGCAAGGCTGTCCGAATGCGGTTTCTTTGCCTCTGCCCAGCTGTTGTGTGTTTCTCGAGCCTCGATTGGTGTTGTGTGAGTGCAGCGCCTGATGGATTAGTTCCGTAACCTCAGAGGACGGCCTCCTCGCAACCGGCCAGAACTCTGATGGATAAACCAGAAGCAGAAGGAGGCACTTCGAAGGAAACCTTCCCGGTTCGGGTTTGAAAGCAGACCGCATACGTGTAAATTTAGCCCCACGCATTTGGATGTAATGTCTTCCCATATTTCCAGGAAGGGACTTGGACCATCATCCTGTCTCTCCTTTTTCTTCATCCATATTTGGTCATGTTTCAGCTGCAAAGCGTGGCGCGTTTTAGTACATCCCCGTTCCCTCTGCTCCTCTCGCAAAGAGAGTAACCATCGGGAGGGACCCCGGAGGTCTTCTAGTCCAACCCTCTCCTCAAGCAGCAGATCATGTACCATTCCAGTCAAACAGTTGTCCGACCTCCAAAACGTCCGAAGGCAAGACGTTCAACTAATAATCCATTGTTCTCATTTTCAGGAAATTTCCCTCTATTTCTAGATTGTCCCAAAGATCGTTTTTTTTCAAGAGGCAACTGGACTTTCTGGTTTTTCTTTGAAGACGTTTCGCTTCTCATCCAAGAAGCTTCTTCAGTTCTGGCTAAGAAGCAAAACCTCTTCAAAGAAAAAAACCAGAAAGTCCAGTTGCCTCTTGAAAAAAAAAGGATCTTTGGGACAACCATGACCTGGATGACGGAGAATCTCCATTGAGAACAATGGATGATTAGGTGCTCTCCTTGATTAGTTTCCATCCATTGCTTTTTGAATGCTTTGGAGAGAAAAGTGACTCCCTCTTCTTTGTGGCAGCCCCTGAGATATTGGAAAACTGCTGACATGTCACCCCTCGTCCTTCTTTTCTCTAGACTAGACATACCCAATTCCTGCAATCGTTCTTTATATGTTTTAGCCTCCAGTCCCCTCATCATCTTTCTTGCTCTTCTCTGCACTCTTTCTAGAGTCTCAACATCTTTTTTTTTACATCGTGGCAACCAAAACTGGATGCCGGATTCCAAGTGTGGCCTTACCAGGGCCTTATAAAGTAGTATTAACACTTCACGTGATCTTGATTCTATCCCGCTGTTGATGCAAGCTAGGATTGTCTTGGCCTTTTTGGCTGCTGCTGCACACGATTGGCTCATATTTAAGTGATTGTCCACTAGGATTCCAAGATCCGTCTCACAGTTCCTGCTATTGAGACAGGTACCATCTATACTGCCTTCAGGTGCCTTGGAGAATAATTGACCCCCTCTTCTTTGTGGCAGCCCATGAGATATTGGAAGACCTCTATCCTGTCACTGCCTGGTCTTTCTTTTCACTAGAGTAGACATATCCAATTCCATGAACCATTCTTTGTATGTTTTAGCCTCCAGTCCCCTAATCATCTTGGTTGCTCTTCTCTGCACTCTTTCTAGAGTCTCAACATCTTTTTTTTACATCATGGTAACCCAAACTGGATGCAATATCTCAAGTGAGGCCTCACCAAGGCATCATAAAGTGGTACTAACACTTCACCTCATCTTGATTCTGTCCCTCCGTTAATGCAGCCAAGTTTGATCATGAGTGGTCCTTCTCCTGAAATGAAGGGCCCCCAATCCCCCTCCTGGACATCATTGGGCCTGGGTCTGTGGCTTCCCTCCCAGCCTGTCCTGGCAGCCTGGCAATTCCTTTGGGTCCGAGCCGTACACTCACTCCAACTCTGTGCCTGAAATATCAGCCTTGAAAAAAACCTGAGAAGGAATACCATCATAGAGTCCATATACAGTCTCTGCAATTCCTGAGCCAGAGTTTATATACCGTGTTTCCCCGAAAATAAGACCTAACTGGAAAATAATACCTAATACGTCTTTTGGAGCAAACATTAATAAGTTGTTAAGTTAGTAACACAGTTGTTGAGTGAATTTGGCTTCCCCATGGACTTTGCTCGTCCGAAGGTCGCAAAAGGGGATCACGTGATCCCCCCAGGGACACACTGCAACCGCCATAAGTACATGCCGGAGCCATAGTGGCACAGTGGTTAGAATCCTGTATTGCAGGCTAATTCTGCCCCTGCCAGCAGTTCGATCCTGACTGACTCAGGGTTGATTCAGCCTTCCATCTTTCCAAGGTTGGTAAAATGAGGACCCAGATTGTTGGGGGCCAGAGGCTGACTCTGTAAACTGCTTAGAGAAGGCTGGAAAGCATTGGGAAGCGGGATATAAGTCTAAGTGCTAGTGCTTCCTTCCTTGTCAGAATGTAGTATTGTAGGCTAACTCTGCCCACTGCCAAGAGTTTGATCCTGATTGGCTCAAGGTTGACTCAGCCTTCCATCCTTCTGAGGTGGGTAAAATGAGGACCCAGATTGTTGGGGGCAAGAGGCTGGCTCTGTAGACAGCTTAGAGAGGGTTGGAAAGCACTATGAAGTGGTATATAAGTCTAAGGGCTAATGCTAAGTAGGGAGGGAGGGAGGGAGGGAAGGAAGGAGAGGGAGGGAGGGAGGGAGGAAGGAAGGAAGGAAGGAAGGAAGGAAGGAAGGGCCCTGGTGGCATAGTGATTAGAGTGTAGTATTGCAGGATGACTCTGCCCACTGCCACTGGAGTTCAATCCTGATCAGCTGAAGGTCGACTCAGCCGTCCATCTTTCCGAGGTCGTAAAATGAGGACCCAGATTGTTGGGGGCAAGAGGCTGGTTCTGTAAACAGCTTAGAGAGGGCTGGAAAGCACTAAGTAGGGAGGGAGGGAAGGAAGGGAGGAAGGAAGGAAGGAAGGAAGGGCCCTGGTGGCATAGTGATTAGAGTGTAGTATTGCAGGATGACTCTGCCCACTGCCAGGAGTTCAATCCTGATCGGCTGAAGGTCGACTCAGCCTTCCATCTTTCTGAGGTCGTAAAATGAGGACCCAGATTGTTGGGGGCAAGAGGCTGGTTCTGTAAACAGCTTAGAGAGGGCTGGAAAGCACTGTGAAGCGGTATATAAGTCTAAGTGCCAGTGCTATCCAAATTTTGATCGTGTGACCATGGGGATGCTGCAGTGGTCGCAAGTGTGAAAAACGGTCACGAGTCACTTTGTTTCGGTGCCGTTGGAAGGTCAAACGGTCACTGAACAAATGTTTATAAGATGAGGACTACCTGTACTTGTGACATTTCTACGACGTCCACTGCAAATTGCCTTGGCCTTTTCAATGTGGGGATTCAGCTTGAGTTGAAGCATCTAAATTGACACACACACACACACACACATAGAGAGAGAGAGAGAGTTGTGTGTCTTGCATTTTCTGTATCAACATAGACCTGGTTGAAGGTGCAATTCAAGACCAGAAGCGTTAATCCCCTTTGTGTTTCTAGCCCATAAAAGGTTATCTGATAATGTTATTTGGCTGTAACATTGATGCTGGACCCTGTCCCCGTTTAGCTTCCAAGCTCCTCCGGGCTGGCTGCTGGCCAGCTTTGGGAAGCCACCTCAGATATTTGAGCAGCTCCCTAAACGCTTGAGTTCCTTCTTTGGAGAAGCTCCAGAAGGCCGTCCTTGCCTTCCTCCGTAGGTTGTTGATTCATGGTGGATCTTGTTGTCTTCCTTCTCAGTGCAAGAAGAAACACACATTGGTGTGCCCGGACTTCTCCAAGCACGGCGTCTGCCCCAAGGGCTCCCACTGCAAACTCCAGCATCCCCAGAAGAAGCACCAGACCAAGCAAGCCAGCACTAGAAACTCCTGCCCACCTGAGCAGAGAAACTATGCAAAGCAGACTTGGAGGTAAGGAGGTTCCTCGGGAGCTGCCTTCGCTCTGTCTTCTCCCGCACGGAAAGCCTGGGGGCCATCAGAAGAATGGGTCTCTTTCCCATAGCCAGGTTGGCATCAGTGCTGCTCTCCTTGGTCTTGGTGTCGAGGTTCCGACTGATGAACCCAAGCGAAGTAGGCACCAACGAAGACGATCCAATCTCCTTGTGCAAAGCTTTGTTGAGTACATCATTTCGGCACGTATGAAAGCAAAACCAGATCTAGCTATTTCCCACGCAAACGTGTGTAGTTAAAGTATAGATTCTCCTTCTCCCTATTAGACCAGGTCACATCGTCCAATTGTGTTTCTTAATATTGTTATGAGAAAGTCTTTTTGACTCTGGCAAACACCTCCTGAAGTGTCCTTGGTTCCCATGGCTGTTGTCTCGTTGTACATTCCATTCTTCCTCTCCCCTCCCCCTCGGGTGAAACAGCAAAAGCAAAATTCGAAGCTTGACCTTTGGCCCTGCAGCCATGGTGGGAACCTTAAAAGAGGAGGGGGCCCGAATGGGGGTCTAGGACAACTTGCTGTGGCCAACTTGCCTCGGTTGACTCACCCTGGAACAACAATTCCACGCGGGATAACTCAAGAGAGAGAGAAGTAAATTGCGGCAGGGTGAGAAGTCCTCAAGATTGGGGCGAACTTCAGTTCTACCAATCCCTCTCTTAATTACCCCACATTGAAATTGTTCTATGGCAAGTTGTTCCACAGAGAGTTGGCCGGGGTGAGTCGACCAGGATTGGCCGTGGCAAGTTGTCCCATTCCACCGAACGATGTCAAAAGATGAAAGGAGAGTTTGTGCCGAATTCCTGTTGGTTCTTGGCCAGGGGACCTCTTCAAAACGTGGCACGTTATGGTCTACGGAGATTTTCGATCATCCGGGTCCTGGTTGTCCCAAAGATGCTTTTTTAGGAGGCAACTGGATTTTCTTGTTTTTTCTTTTGAAGACGTTTCACTTCTCATCCAAGAAGCTTCTTCAGCTCTGACTGGATGGTGGGGAATGGAAGGATTGATACTCCTTGCAGACAGCTGGTCCTTTGCATCCTTTCAGAGGGTCGTTGAGGCCACCTGAAGTTTATCTGTGTCCACAGGGTCACCTGGTTTGAAAGAAGGGTCCAAGAGGACATTTAGGTCCAACTTCAACAGACCTCCCTCAATAGAGGAGGAGGGATACGACATTATCTCCAATCTACAATATAGTCCTTTCAGCAGTTCCAAGAAGGCTCCCCACCTATTGGCACCACTCAGGTGACCCTGAGGACACAGACAAACCTCCAGGTGGCCTCAAAGGATGCAAATGACCAGCTGTCTGCAAGGAGTATCAATCCTTCCAGTCCCCACCATCCAGTCAGAGCTGAAGAAGCTTCTCGGATGAGAAGCGAAACATCTTCCAAGAAAAACCAGAAAGTCCAGTTGCCTCCTGAAAAAGCAGCGTTGGGATGGCATGTTTTGCTCTTGAGAAGCCGGTCTTGGTAGCCAGCAGGGGAACCCGTGTTGGAAGGACGTGGTGATAGTTGTGGAATGAGGTAGACTTAGAAGTGGGTGCCCTGCATCCATAACTCTAATCTGCCAGCCATTCTGGGCAACGGATACTGGCCAGTGAAGGATAGACGGTCTTCTTCTGATCATCCAAGAACATCGGGGACCTCCTGGTGCCTCCCCAGTAGCAAGAGAGCTGGACTCCGCTGTTCACACAAACGACGCAGATTCCCAAATCAAATCATCAATGAATTCTGGGCCATGTTGGCCTGTTGCGCTCTGACTTCATTCCCCACTTAATCCCCTTTCTGATCGTACAACAGGTTCATTTACAACAGGTTCATTTACTGACCGAAGTTACGATGGCACTGGAAAAAAATGACTTTCTCACATTTACGGCCTTTGCAGCATCCCCCATGGTCACATGAACAAAATCCAACCGCTTGGGACCGACTCATACTTACGACGGTTGCAGAGTCCCAGGGCCATATGATCCCCTTTGGCAACCTTCTGACCCACGGGGAAGCTACTTAATAACGGTGGTACTGATTCACTTAACACCGGTGGCGAGAAAGGTCTTCCGATGGGGCAAAACTCACTTAACAGCTGTCTCGTTTAGCAGCGGAAATGTTGGGTTCAGTTGTGGTCGTAAGCCGAGGATTCCCTGGGTTGCAGTCCTTCTCGCAGCCGCATGTGGAAAAGGACCCAGCTGATCTGTTGTTGCAGCTCAGGGCAGTCCCGAAGCCTTAAATCAACAGTTTGTGTGGAAGGTGATCTGGTGGATCTATAAATCTTCCCGGCCTAAGAAGAGAAGAGAGGGTGCCTCTTGCCAGCGACGGCACGGGGACTGTGACCCTCTCCTCCTCCGTCACATCCCTCTTCCTCCCGTCGCTCAGCCTTTGGGGCTGGGCCAGGCGAGCACATTAAGGGCCTGGGGCTCTGCAGAGCAGCCAGAGATCAGCCAGGAACAAACCTGCAGCCCCCCACAATTCTTCTGAAGGCTTGACCCACAGAGCCCCGGAGGTTGGGGTTAGTAGCTGCATCTCGGGGCCTTTGATAACGACAACCCATCAGGCTTGAAGTTGTCAGCCTCCAGGCAGCGTCAAAGGGTGAAAAGAGAACGACAAGAGTTGGAAGGGGCCTCGGAGGTCTTCTAGTCCAGCCCCCTCCTCAAGCAGGAGACCCTTACAGAATCATTACAGTGCATTTTAACATCCCACACAGCTTCATTTCTACCCTGTCCCGTACTAATTCCCCGCTAGTCAACTGCTCTTAACAAGGGCGGTGATTCCTTTAACAACGATGGCAGGAAAGATCATAAAACGGGGGAAAATGAAGAGTTTGGCTCGCTTAGCCACCAAAAACCTGGCCTCAGTTCTGTTCATAACTCGAGGGTTGCCCTTAGTCCTCGACGTTCGACTACCGTTGAGCCCAACGCTTCCGTTGTTAAGTGAAACGTTCGTTGAGCGAGTTTTGCTCCATTCCTTGCCACCGTTGCTAAGTGAATCACTGCAGTTGTTAAGCTAGTGACACGGTTGTTAAGGGGATCCGGCTTCCCCGTTGACTCTGCTTGTCAGAAGGTCGCAAAAGGGGAATGGGTGACGTCATAAGTATGAGTCAGTTGCCAAGCCTCTGAATTTCGATCCCGTGACCGTAGGGGCACCACAATGGTCGTAAGTGTGAAAAAAAGGGTCCTTTTTTTCAGTGCCGTTGTAACTTTGAACGGTCACTAAATGAACTGTTGTAAGTCTAGGCCTACCTGCGCCTGTAGTTCAGTCTCCGTCACTTTAAGACGAGTGGACTTCAATTCCCAGAATTCCCCAGCCAGCTGGCTGGGGAATTCTGGGAGTTGAAGTCCACCCGTCTTAAAGTGGCAGAGGTTGCAAAATCCTGGCTTAGGTGCTCAGCCCTAAAACCTCCCCATGGATTGGGGATAACCTGGAAAGGAGCTTCACCCCCCACCCCTCTCTCTGCCTCTTCCTTTATATCCGTCCCCGGGGAAGCTCTGCAGACCCCCAACCCTCCTTGTATGGCAGTGCCCGGCGGAGCCACACAAATACCCCGGCCAAGTTAATTCAGGGCGACTACGTAAACTTGGGATGGCCCCTCGCCCGCTTCCCCTGTGTCAATGAGGCAGAAAATACCTCCTTGCTGTTTTTAGGTCAGAATGTGCTTTGTGGGGGCTGGGAGGGGGGCGACGCAGGCAGGAATCCGTCAGGGCAAGGGAAGACGAGGAGCTGGCCCAGGGCCCGCGCGTTGCAGTCCTGTTTTCAGGGAGGGTTAGGTGAGAAGGGCTCTTAAATAGCTCCTTCCCTCCTCCGTCTTGAGTAGCGGCCGCTGCCAAGGCAGACGTCAAACATGATGAAGCGCGTCACATTAAGCGGCGCCCCCCCCTCCCTCTCCTCCTGGAGGCCAGGTGGCCGAAAGGGAAGGGCTGAGGCCGGAGGGGAGGGAGAGCGTAGCGGTCAGCTCAAGCCAGAACTAACTCACAGCCTCTGAGCTAAGAGTCCAGAAGAACAAGAGTTGGAAGGGAACTTAGAGGTCTTCTAGTCCAACCCCCTGCTCAAGCAGGAGACCCTATACCCGTGATGGTGAACCAGAGGTGGCACGTAGCACCCTCTCTGCTGGCCCCGGGTCAGATCTCTGTGGCGTTTCTTTCCTGAGCTTCCGTTTCACTGCAAATGATGAAACAGAAGCTCACGAAAGACAAAGATCTTATCTCTTGCCGCGCTGCCAGTGTTGGGATGCCCCATCTACCGCCGGCCAGCTGGTCTTTGGGTCTCTGCTGCGTATGCACGCATGGGCACATTCGCGCATGTCCGGGCATGTCCTTGCATGCATGTGCATGCACACATTTGCACACGCGTGCACCTTTCACTTTGGCCATGCACACATGCTCAGTTTGGGCACTTGGTGTCTCAAAGGTTCGCCATTACTGCCCAGTCTCCCTTTAAACACCTTAGTTTATTTATTTATTTATTTATTTATTGGTTCGATTTATATGCCGCCTGTTAGGGTGTGTGTAAAAAGTATTTGTTGCTTGTGCAACGAGCAGAGCAGAAACACACAGGGAAGGAGATAAACGTGCAGCTCGTGTGAGAAAAATACTTTATATACAAGATAATAAGCAGTCTCGGTGTAGGTAAAACAGTCCAAGGTCATAAACAGTAATATCAGTCCAGTAAGTATCTTCCCTTACCAAAGCAAACAGACTTTAGTAACTCTCGGTATACAGTACCATATAACAATCCAGTCTAACACCAATCAGCAGAAAGACGCAGGAAGCAACAGGAACAGGAACAACCAGGAACAAAGAACGCTTCTCTGCGCTGCTTATTTATTTATTTATGCACTGTAGCCAGTTGTTTCTTAAAGAAACAGATATATTGCCTGACCAACAAGTTAGGAGTAAGCTACAAGCTGAACCTCCGGAGACTCAGGGCGGCTTACAATGCATTAAGCAATAGCCTTCATACTTTTGTATATACCTGCTTAGTAGGGCTTTTGGTCCCCCCTAAGTGGTGTTCTTTTTTATACAAAGTCAGCTTATTGCCCCCACAATCCGGGTCCTCATTTTACCTACCTCGGAAGGATGGAAGGCTGAGTCAACCTTGAGCCTGGTGAGATTCGAACTTGCAGTCATTGCAGGCAACTTTAACAGCACTTTAACAGCACTTTAGCCGCTGTGCCACCAAGGCTCTTGCTCTTTCAGTTTCTTTCAGTTGCTCTTTCTTTGTTCTCTTGCAGGCGAAAAGAGGAGGAAGAGGAGGAAGGAGCAACAGGAGGGGCCTTCTGGTACCCCAGAATCCTCTCTCAAAACAGCCGACTGACCAAGCAGCCTTCCTTCATCTCTCTCCAGTCACCCCCCACCTCCCCTCTGGAGGAGGGCCCCAAGTCAGAGAGAAATGGGGAAGAAGCAGGTACGCCATAGGGGGAGTCCCCTGCCCCACCGGGGCCGAACTCCCGTAGAGGAGACAAAGCAGCAATTGGGGGGGGGGGGGGGTTTCAGGCATCTTTAAATTCAGAATAGAGCTGGAAGGGACCTTGGAGGTCTTCTAGTCCAACCCCCTGCTCAGGCAGGAAACCCTCTACCATGCCAGACAAACGGTTGTCCAATCTCTTCTTAAAAACTTCCAGTGTTGGAGCATTCACAATTTCTGGTTCCATTGTGTAGAACAGGGGTGTCCAGCAACTTTAAGTCCTGTGAACTTCAACTCCCAGAATTGACCTGATTGAGGAATTCTGGGAGTTGAAGTCCACAGGTCTTGAAGTGGCCAAAGTTGGTGTAGAAGATTACAAATTGGACTAGGTCCACAGGGGTGGGCAAATATGGCCCCTTTATGACCTGTGTGCTTTCAACTCCCAGAATTCCTGAGCCAGCTTGGCTATCTCTGGAATTCTGGGAGTTGAAGTTCACAGGTTGTAAAAGGGCCACAGTTGCCCATCCCTGGACTAGGAGAATGACTGAGAGTTGAGTCATATTTTGTCAAGAAGGAAAGCTAAGAAATTAAGGAAATAAGTCAGATGCTCCTCCTTTCTGTCCTTGCTCATCTCTCTCAGTTGGACCTCTTCAAGCCAGTCCCTGTTCCATGATTTCACCCGGGGCTCCTGCACCCTATTTAGGCTAAAGAAATGTAGAGTAATTCCTCTTTTCCCCCCCTTTTGGGGTAATTAACGATGGTCTCTAAATCTAGAAGAAGAGAAAGAAAGAAACCTGGTTTGTTGCCAGTGGCTGCAGGTAAGTTCTGCACCGGGCGCCAAGTAAGGGGGCCTTTCCTGTGTAAAGACAGCTTGTGTTCCCTCTGTTTCTTCCTTTTTATGTAATTTTTTCTGGCTTCTCACTGAAGTTTGCTTTTTAGAAGAAAACTTTTGTAGTCGTGAGGTCCTTGGTGGGCTCTGAGCTTGGTGGGTTTCTTGGCAGACGTTTCATGACCCAACTAGATAACATCATCAGTGCTAGAAGGAGTGGGGTTTGCAGAGAGGGAGGAGGAGGAGGGAGGAAGATGACTGTGGGGTCCTTGGTGCCTTCTGAGCTTGGTGGGTTTCTTGCAGACGTTTCATGACCCAACTAGGGAACATCATCAGTGTTTGTGGTGGAGGAGGAAGGAGGAGAAGGAATGTGGGATCTTGGATGATCCCTGAGCTTGGTTTGTTTCTTGCAGACGTTTCATTACCCTACTAAGTAACATCATCGGTGCTAGGGAGTGAGTGAAATATGGGAGGAGGAGGACGTCCTTGATGCCCTCTGAGCTTGCTAATTTTGATGCAGAAGTTTCATTACCCATCATCAGTGCTAGGAGGGACTGTGTATAAATAGAGAGCAAACCCCGCTCCCCTCTAGCCCTGATGATGTTACCTAGCGGGGTCGTGAAATGTCTGCCCACTTAATACAGTGTTTCTCAACCTTGGAAGCTTGAAGATGGGTGGACTTCAACTCCCAGAATCCCCCAGCCAGCAGCGCTGGCTGGGGGATTCTGGGAGCTGAAGTCCACCCATCTTCAAGCTTCCAAGGTTGAGAAACACTGATTTAATATCTCTGCCCATCAATTAAGGAGTATACATTGAAGTTGGGTGTCCAACCAACTGCAAATCCATCTCTGGTGGGAGCTTCCATCCCACGCAGGTAGAAAGCCCCATCTAGCCCTCCTTTCCCGTATGGCCCCCTCCCTCCCAGACCCCTTTTGGGGTGGGGTGAAGGGGAGAGAGATCCAATTCTATAACTCCTTGTCTTCTGACCGGCCAGCAAACCTCTCGTTGCTCCTCCACAGGTAACGCACCTTTCTGCCTTGCACTTTGCAGTTAAAACGGCTTTCGTGCCAGCCACAGCTCACGGCTCCCCCCCTCCACTGCTCCGTCCCCATCCCCCCCCCCAATTGTCATCGAATGCACCCACCGGCCCTTCCAATCGAGTGTTAATTTAATTAGAAAGCACCCATTTTAGTTAATTTGTTCAAGAAGATCGCCGCAGCGAGCAGATGTTCGCCTCCCTTCCCTCGCACCCCCCCCTCCCCAGCGAACGTTCGAGGGGGAGGGGGGGCTGTTTGGTAAATGACTCCGCTCAGCCTTGTTTAAGAGAGAAAAGAGGATTTTAGGAGGTGGGGGCAACGACCCTCTCTGTAAACATTTTACAGCTCTCTGCACGGTCGGAGCGAGGATGAAACCCCTGGCAACTCAAGCGGGGGTTTGCACATTGGCGGCCATACGGCTATCATTTTATTGTCATATTTCACGGTCGTAACGTTAATGGGAGATGCTGGCTCCAGCATCTTTTTTTTTTTGTTTTGTTTTAACGGCTCCGCTGAGCACGCTCAACGCAAAACGCTTTCGCTTCGGAAAATTCAGGGAGGCGCAGCGCGGTGGCTTCCGGGTTTTTTTTTTAAAAAAAAATTATTATTTACCGCTTCGGTTTCAGCAGGGAGAACTTGGCCGCCAGGTCTCTGTCCCCTTGGGCTCACCTGCCTCACCTGGAAGGGTGTCCTGACCCACCTGGGGCTCCTCTGTAGGGGTCCCGGGGCGCGCACACACACACACACACACACACACACACACACACACACACACACACACACACCAGGCTGCAGCTTTCCTGATCGGATGCTGCTGGGAACAATCTTGGATAGATCTGCAACTCACCTGTGTCAGGTCCTAAGGAGCCGGAAGGAAAGTTGGCCGAGCTTTATGTCTACAGAGATACTCCATCATCCAGGTCACGATTGTCCTAAAGGGGCTTTTTCTCCCAAGAGGCAGCCGGACTTTCTGGTTTTTCTTTGAAGGCGTTTCGCTTCTCCTCCAAGAAGCTTCTTCAGCTCTGACTGGATGGTGGGGAACGGAAGGATTGATACTCCCTGTAGACAGCTGGTCAATGACCATCCCCCACCATCCAGCCAGAGCCGAAGAAGCTTCTTGGGTGAGAAGCGAAACGTCTTCAAAGAAAAACCAGAAAGTCCAGTTGCCTCTTGGGGGGGGAAACAGGCCCCTTTGGGACTTGGCCGAGCTTGTGCCTGGCCAGCAGCTCCTGCAGGGCTCCAAGAGGGAGGGGCACCAGGGAGGAATTCATGGAGGGTGGGCAGCTGTTCTTTAGTTTCGGGAAGGGGCTTTTTTGGGAGGGAAGAGCGGTGGTGGAGGTGGGAAGGAGAGGAAGCATCCAAGGAGAAGAAGGCTTTTGTAGCTGTGGGGTCCTTCGTGCTCTCTGAGCTTATTTATTTATTTATTTATTGGTTCGATTTATATGCCGCCCTTCTCCGGAGACTCAGGGCGGCTTACAATGCATTATAGCAATAGCCTGCATACTTTTTTGTATATACCTTCTTAGTAGGGCTTTCGGCTCCCCCTAAACGGTGTTCTTTTTTATACAAAGTCAGCTTATTGCCCCCACAATCCAGGTCCTCATTTTACCTACCTCGGAAGGATGGAAGGCTGAGTCAACCTTGAGCCTGGTGAGATTTGAACTTGCAGTAATTGCAGGCAGCTGGTGTTACTTAACAACACTTTAGTCTGCTGTGCCACCAAGGCTTGGTGGTTTCCTTGCAGGCATTTCATGACCCAACTAGGTAACATCATCAGGATTTGCGAAGTGGAGGAGGAGGAGGAAGGAGAGGCAGGCACTTTCTTCACTGCCCAGTTCTCGGCACTGGTGAGACCTAACTGAGTTAACAAACCTCTGATGGAATTGCTCCCATCCAGCCTCCCTCCCTCCATGCAGTTCCTTGGGGGGGGATCTGTGTCCCTGCCCACCCCCCAACAGCCCCCTTTCCCTCTCTCGCCCCTGGGCCAGAGTCTCCTTCGAGAAAAGACAGAGGAAGAGAAGAGAACCGTTGTGGCTCCTCAGGGTTGAACTTCGGGGTCCTTGGTGCTCTCTGAGCTGGGCGGTTTGCTTGACCAACATTTCATGACCCTACTAGGTGACGTCATCAGTGCTAGAAGGGAGGGAGGTTTGCAGGGAGGAGGAGGAGGACGAGAAAGGGGAGGAAGAGGAAGGCTGTGGGGTCCTTGGTGGTCTCTGATCTTGGTTGTTTTCTTGTGGAAAGAAGCTGGCCTCTCTGCGTCTTAAGGACCCCCTTGGGAGGTCTGTGGCACCCCCAGGCCAACATTTTAGCGTCATTAAGTGAATCTGGCCTCCTCGTTGACTTTGCTTGCTGGAAGGTCGCAAAAGGGGATCCCATGACCCCAAGACACTGCCACGGTCATAAATACGAGTCAGTGGCCAAGCATCCAAATTTTGATGTTGCAGCCGTGGGGATGCTGCAATGGTCGTAAGTGTGAAAAACGGTCACAAGTCACTTTTGTCGGCGCTATTGTAACTTTAGTCACTAAATGAACAATTGTAAGTTGATTTCTCCCTTGGGAAGGGGGCTGGACTAGAAGACCTCCAAGGTCCCTTCCGGTCCTAGGAGTCTACTGAGAACAACTCTTACGATCAGTTCCCCTCCCTCCCTCCCTCCCTCCCTCCCCTTCTTCCAAAGTGCAGGAAAAACGCTGGTTGGTTTTCGTGGAAAGACGGTCGGTCGTCGTCTTGCAAAGCAGCCCGACCAGCTCAGCAAAAGCGTTCTCCAGTTTTTTCTCCTGGCCGTCCTGGCTCCAAAGCCCTTCCATCATCATAATTGGGAGGGGCGTGGGGGGGGGGGGAAGGCTTCTTAGCCAGAGCCGTCACTAAGTAGAAATGATATACCTGGTTCCGGGAAGATAAATGGGTGCCGCGCCCGATAACACAGAAGGTCGGAGAAAGAAGTGAGCAAGTGTTTAGGTGCCAGCAAGATTGATCACACAGTGTGGACCGATCTGGCAGGAACACGGAAGAGAGAAAAAAAGGGGGGGGGTTGGAAAGGAAAATACATTTCTGTTTGCTCGGTTCCTTTGCCTGTCAAAGTGGCAAAAGGGGGACGGACCACTCCATTCGTTCATTCGTTCACTCACTCAAACCATCCATCCATCCATCCATCAATCATCTATCTCTACATCCATCCATCCATCCATCCATCCATCCATCCATCCATCCATTCATAAACAGAACATCCTAGGACCGGAAGCTACCTTAGAGATCATCAAGTCCAACCCCCTGCCCAAGGCAGAGAAACTTATTCCATCCTAGACAAGTGGCTGGCCAGTCTCTTCTTAAAAACCTCCAGTCATGGAGCACCCACAAGAACTTCTGGTGGCAAGTTGTTCCACTGGTTTGATTGTTCCCAGTGTCAGGAAATTTCTCCTTAATTTCAGGTTGCTTCTCTGATTAGTTCTGATTAGTTTCTGATTAGTTGATGAGTTTCCATCCATTGCTTCTCCTCCTGCCTTCAAGTGCTTTGGAGAATAGCTTGACTCCCTCTTCTGCTTCTTTGGGGCAGCCCCTGAGATATTGGAAGACTGCTATCGTGTCACCCCTAGTCCTTCTTTTCATCAAACTAGACATACCCAGTTCCTGCAATCGTTCTTCATGTGTTTTAGCCTCCAGGCCCCTAATCCTCTTGGTTGCTCTTCTCTGCACTCTTTCTAGAGTCCCAACATCTTTTTTATATTACGTATTTTATATTATTTTTGCCTTATATATTATAACTTCTCAGTTATAACAATAACAGAGTTGGAAGGGGCCTTGGAGGTCTTCTAGTCCAACCCTCCACTCAGTCAGGAGACTCTACCCCATTCCAGACAAGTGGCTGTCCAATCTCTTCTTAAAAACTTCCAGTGTTGGAGCATCACAACTTCTGGAGGCGAGTCGTTCCACTCATTGCTTGTCCTCAGTGTCAGGAAATTTCTCCTTAGTTTCAGGTTGCTTCTCTCCTTGATGAATTTCCATCCGTTGCTTCTTGTCTGGCCCTCAGTTCCTTTGGAGAATAGCTTGACCCCCTCTTCTTTGGGGCAGCCCCTTGGAAGACTGCTACCTGTAGTCCTCCTTTTCATTAAACTAGACCTACCCAGTTCCTGCAACCGTTCTTCATATGTTTCGGCCTCCAATCCCCTAACAATCTTTATTGCTCTTCTCTGCACTCTTTCCAGAGTCTCCGCATCTTTTTTGCATTCGTGGTGGCCAGAATTGGGTGCAGGATTGCAGGTGTGTCCTCACGAGGGCCCTTTCGAGTGGGTCCTCTCATTTTTTGTGAAGAGATCTTAAGCAGTTCATAGCCCAGGTGCTCAGCTGGGAGCTGGAGATCTTTTGGGCCGCCCTGAAACGCAACTTTAATCTGTTAGAACTCCTTGATAAACGATAAGGGAGCTTGAAGGCTGCTCGCTCAGCCGGCACGGAGCTTCTTCTGCCGTCTGGATTTTCCCTCATTTGCTGGCCTGGCATGAAATAGATGGGGTTGCGTTTCAAAATGATTACTCATTCAGATTAGCCTTTTCTTTTTTCTTTTCTTTTTTTTCCCAGATCCCGTATTGATTCCCAGGTCATCAATCCTTGCAATTGGGATATTTTCTAGCATTCTTGGATTTGTTGAAAAAGAGGAGGTGGGGGGGTGGAATGTGTCACTTCTGTCATGGGACTCTGTGCGTGGACTTGCACCGATGGGCTATAACTTTGCAAGGGCATAATTGCATTTATGAGGAGTGGACCACAGGAAGTTAGTTAGTTAGTTAGTTAGTTAGTTAGTTAGTTAGTTAGTTAGTTAGTTAGTTA
>NW_026844077.1:2992617-3028116 GCF_029531705.1 Pantherophis guttatus | reverse complement strand
TTGGATTGGATTCTGTTGGATTGGGTTGGTTGGGTTGGGTTAAGTTGAGCTGAGTTGGGTTGGGTTCAATTGGATTGGATTTGGTTGGGTGGGTGGGGGTGGATGGATGGATGGATGGATGGATGGATGGATGGATGGATGGATAGATAGATAGAAGAAAGAAGAGAGAGAAAGGAAGGACGGAAAGATAAAGAAAGGAATAAAAGAAAAGGAAGGAAAGAAAGAGAGAAATAAGGAAGAAAGAAGGAAGGAAGGAAGGAAGGAAGGAAGGAAGGAAGGAAGGAAGGAAAGGAAGGAAAGGAAAGAAAAAGAAAAAGAAAAACAGAGGAGAGGGGGGGGGGGGCCCTGGCCGTGGGGGGGGGGGGTGTGAAAGGAAGGGCCTTCCTTCCATCTCTCCAGCTTGGTCGGGAGGGGCTGTGCCACATCTGGAGGGAAAGAGCTGAGTTAATAAAAGGTCTGAGAGAGAAGTCACGGGTTCGAATGGCGGGGTTTTGGCCAGGAGGTTTTTCTCTGCCTTCTTTCCTCCGCTCTGAGAACTGACCCCCTTCTCTCTTTTCTCTCTCTACCCCCCTCCTAGGAAAGCCCCTGCAGATCAAGCCCAGGCTGTGAAGCCGCCTCCTGCCAACACCGAAGTCTGCCCGGCCACCTCACTCACTCGCTCTTTCTCAGGGATCGGATGTCCTCCCCCCCGGCAACTACCTCAGAGCAATGCCAGGCTGAAGCAGGGGGATCCCAGCCAGGACCTTTCTTCCCCCCACCCCCCACCCCCTCTTCAGCGAGGAGTGACACCCCGGCACCAAGATCTCTCTGTCTCCAGCATCCCAAAGACCAACTCTGTGGTTTTTACAATTATTGCGAGAAAGGAACGCTCCACTTTCCCTCTTTCTCCTAATCCAGCTGCCAAGGCCGCATTTCGGTTCCTTCTGCTGGATAGGACTGGTGAGAGACTTTCAAGAGACCCTCACTCAGTTCTGAGGGCCCCCCCTTCCCCAGGTAAGCAACCCCCAACCCACCTGTCCTGTGGGTGCCTCCCCCTCGGCTGCCCTGGCCGGTCAGCTCTTCCTGCCCTTTGCTTTCCTTTCTGCACCGGTGGTTGGGTGTTTTCAGTAGCACAACCCAAATTGGGGGGGGGAAACGGGGGATCATTGTGGGTGTAGCATCCCAGAGACTTTGTGTTGGACAAACGGGGGCACCAAGCCGACCCTTTGGGCCGAAAGAAACAAGATTTTGCAGAAACACAAACCTGATTTTTCTTTTTCTCTCTGTCTCTTTCTGCTCTGGGGGAAAAATACAATCTGGAGGGTTTACAATCTCTCTTCTTTGCAAGCTTTCTCTAACAGTTTGTGCCCAGCTTTTGAACTCCCAGCAATTTGTAAAGTAGATCTGTCTGGAATGCTTTTAATACACACAAATGCAAGCAAAATGTTTATGGTGAATTTCTTACTTGTTATTCAGGTCCTCCCTGTGAAGGGAAGCCTGTCACGGTTCACTGAATTTTTACTCCTTAACTTGCTGCCGGAAACTTTCAGCCTCCCACTCTCGTCCTGTTCCCAGGGATGAGCCAGTTGGGTGCAAAATTATAAGGCCTTGGTAAGGCCGCACTTGGAATCCTGCATCCAATTTTGGTCACAGCGATATAAAAGAAGAGCGCAAAGAACAGTGCAGAGAAGAGCAACAAAAATTAGGGGACCGGAGGCTAAAACATACAAAGAACGGTTGCAGGAATTGGACGTCTAGTCTAGGGATGATATGATATCAGGCTTCTAATAGTTGAGAGGCTGCCCCAAAGAAGAGGGGGGGCGGGTCAACCTATTCTCCAAAGCACCTGAAGGCAGGACAAGAAGCAACGGATGGAGACTTATTAAGGAGAGAAGCAACCTAAAACGGTGAGTGGAATTGGGTCTGTCTAGTTTAATGAAAAGAAGGAGTAGGGGTGACATGATAGCAGTCTTCCAATATTTGAGGGGCTGCCACAAAAAAGAGGGGGGGGTCCACTTACTCTCCAAAGCACCTTGAGGGCAGGACAAGAAGTTTCAGATGGAAACTTATCAAAGAGAGAATCAACCTAGAACAAAGGAGAAATTTCCTGACAGTGAGAACAATTAACCTTGTTCTATAAAGCTTGCCACAAGCAGAACTTGTGGGTGCTCCATCACTGGGGGCTTTTCAAAAGAGATTGGAGCATCATTTGTCTGAAATGGTATAAGGTCTTTTGCTCGAGCAGGGGGTTTATTTATTTATTTTATTTATTTTATTAAATTTTTATACCGCCCTTCTCCCGAAGGACTCAAGGCGGTTTACAGCCAAAAATAAAACCCACAACTATATGAGAGTTAAAAGACAATTTAAGAATATTAAATAATTTGGCCAAAGAGCTAAAATAGAAACCACCCATTCAAATTAAATTTAAATTAAATTAAATTAAATTAAAAGCACCCTGTTATTAAGACCAGCTGCCTGCAATTACTGCAGGTTCAAATCTCGCCAGGTTGGCGAGTCAAGGTTGACTCAGCCTTCCATCCTTTCTAAGGTAGGTAAATTGAGGACCCAGATTGTGGGGGCAATAAGCTGACTTTGTATAAAATATACAAAAGGATGAAGGCGATTGCTTAACGCATTGTAAGCCGCCCTGAGTCTCCGGAGAAGGGCGGCATATAAATCAAATTAAAAAAAAAAGCATTTAGGGTTGGACTAGAAGACCTCCAAGGTCCCTTCCAACTCACCTATTCTTGCTACTCGGGAGCAATCCCAGGTTCTACAAGCAATACTCTCAAGGCAAAGGAATTGGACAAATCTGATTGGGCAGAGGAAGGGCGCGCTCGCCCTTCCCCACCAATCAGGGCTACGCAGGAAGCCATGCCTTGTCTTTTGATCTCGGGTGGATAACTGAAATTTATCGTTCTCACCTGACATCCTCCGATGAGATGGGTTGCGTTACTCTGGCAGGGGATGATTGGAGTTCTGGAGCATGAGATGGAACAAGCTGAGCTAGGTCAAAGGTCAGCATTGTTCTCTTCCCCCCCCCCCCCCCCCAGCCTTTTCGGCAGTCTTTTCATTGAAATAAAATTCTGCTCCTTCCCTGCGCTTCCTTCCACCGTCTTCTGTACGCCAGGAAAACGTGGAAGTGTTTTTTTGTCTGGTTCCATTTTTCAAAGATTAGCAGCAGATAAATTGGGATATTAGCCAGCAGGGCCCTGCAACCACAGGGGTCAGCCCTGTCCTGTTTTTTTCTTGTGCTCTGAACATCTCTCAGGATTTGAGTTGCCGCCCCCCTGCCCCCCACCGAATGCGCAGCTGAATTTCTTCCCCAAGAATTGGCAGCGAGGGGCATCGGCTCTGCAAACGGCAATAGGTGAAAGAGAGCAGCAAGGTCAAAAGTCAGAGTTTTGAGCCCGTTTTCCCTGTCTTGAAACTTCCTGAAAAGGGGGGGGGGGCAGGAGGAAAGAGGGGCCACACCATAATACATTGGGATAAGATGTTAAGCTGTTGGCTCTTATTTGTCTGGTGGTGGGGAGGTAATTTCTGGTCTCCAAGGATGACTGATTAAAGAACATCCTGCCCCTAAATTGATAAGAAATTCTACAGGTCCAAAAAAAAAAAAATAGCTAGGAGTTAGGAAATAGTTGAAGGCACTCTAGTGCAGGGGTCTCCAACCTTGGCAACTTTTAAGACTTGTGGACTTCCACGCAACTTGTGGAGTTGAAGTCCACAAGCCTTAAAGTTGCCAAGGTTGGAGACCCCTGTTTTAGTGTCTGCCTCTGTAAGCGCCCGGTTCACTTGGGAAAATTCTTCTCAGAGACACTGAAAAAGAAAAGGAAAGAAAAACAAAAGGATCCACAAAGCTAGCTTAGAAGTGTATGGCTGCCTCTCTTCAAACATAATAAGACCCAACAGTGAGGTCTTATGTTGCTCTCTGATCTTGGCTTTTTTCTTGGAGACATCTGATGACCCAGCTATGTAATATCATCAGTGATAGGGGGGGGAGCGTGTGGAGAGGAAGTGGGAGGGAGGAGGGGAAAAAAGGAGGACAAAGATAAGAGGAGGAGGAGGAGGAGGACTGCAGAGACCTTGGTATTCTCTGAACTTGTTTGGTTTCTTGCCGACGTTTCATTAACCAACTAGGCAGCGTCATCAGTGCTAGAGGAGAATAGGGATTGCGGAGTGGAAGACGAGGAGGACAATGAGGTCCTTGGTGCTCTCTCAGAGCACCTGTTTTCCTGAAGATGTTCCTTGAAGGTGATGCCCAACTAGGTAACATCATCAGTCTTAGAAGAGGGAGAAGCAGAACGAGGCGAAAAAAGGAGGAGGAGGAGAAAAGTGGCATCCTAAGTGCTCTCTGAGCTTGGTGGTTCTCTTCCGGACCTTTTATTACTCAACTAAGTAACATCATCAGTGCTAGGAGGAGGTTTGGTTTTCAGAGAGGAAGAGGAGGAGGAGGACTGTAGGGGTCCTCATTCTCACCCCCCAGAAGGTCACATCCCGAGTGGCCTTCGCTCGGTGAGGCAAAGGATGCCTTCGTGCGGGCGGAGGGCAGCATTCCCCCCCCCATCCTCCTCCTCTCTTTGGATGGAGGCCCCCTGCCCCACTGACATGGCTGGGGCCGCCCCATCCTTTCCCTGCCGTCAGCAGCAAAAGGCCGACTCCTCACCCCCACCCCGGTGATTCAGCTCTGCTCATCCCCACCGAGCAGCGGAGCTAATAAAAGATTGATTGGGAAGAGAGGCACAATCTGCCACGCTCGGCACTTCCGTGCCCGGCTTCCCCCCTCGTCCAGGGGATGGAGGGTTGCAGCGAGAGGGCGATTAGCAGCTCCCCCCCTCCCCTTTGATTGGGCTGCCTTTATGTCTCCCTCTCCGTTGCTTTATCTCCGTGATTTAAGGTCCTGTCTGTCGGCATTCCCGATAGAGCTGAGCAGTGCTGGCCGGGCAAAGATTCTCTCCTTCTCCTTCTCCTTCTCCTTCTCCTTCTCCTTCTCCTTCTCCTCCTCCTCCTCCTCCTTTTCCTTTTCCTTCTCCTTCCTTTCTTCCTTCTTCTTCTTCCAAACTTGCTTTGTGCAAAGAGGAACAAGAAGAGAAGCAGGGCGGATTCAGAGAGGCCACCCCACCAACTCAGATTAACAGAGTTGGAAGGGACCTTATAGGTCATCTAGTCCCACCCTAACCCTAACCCTAGCTTGACTCCCTCCTCAAATATTGGAAGGCTGCTATCGTGTCTCCCCTGGTCCTTCTCTTCACTAGACCAGCCATGCCCAGTTCCTGCAACCGTTCATCGTATGTTTTAGCCTCCAGTCCCCTCATCATCCTGGTTGCTCTTCTCTGCACTCTTTCTAGAGTCTCCACATCTTTTTTATAGTGTGGTGACCAAAACTGGATGCAGTATTCTAGGTGTGGCCTTACTAAGGCTTTATAGAGTGGTAGTAGTACCTCACCTGATCTTGATTGCATCCCTCTGTTGATGCAGTTTAGGATTGCATTGGCTTTTTTGGCTGCCACTGCACATGTCTGGCTCCTATTTACCTGGTTGCCACTAAGACTCCCAGATCCCTCTCACAGTCACTGCTATTAAGCCTGATTTTCCCCAGTTTATATGTGTACTTTGGGTTTTTCTCACCTAAGTGTAGGGCTTTACTTTTCTCTACATTGAACTTCATTTTGTTAGTTAGGGCCCTGGGTTCACATCTGTCAAGATCCATCTGGATCCTTAGTCTACCTTCTAGGGTGTTGCCTATTCCTGCCAGCTTAGTATTGTCAGCATTATCCGGGTGGGCGATTGGCACCTTGTCCTTGATTTTCCAGGAATGCAACCTGGCTAAATGGGGAGGGGGGGATTGCCCTCTGCAGATAAGAGCGTGGTGGCCTCATCTAACCCAGCGTTCAGTTCCAGGAACTGACTTCCAGTTGCTTCTTAACTGGGGTCAACTGGTGACGCAGCTTGAGGCTATGGCATCCAATTCAGGATTTTGCCATCGCAATTGACATTTTGGGGTCCCTGGTGCTCTCCGAGCTGGGTGGTTTTCTTGCAGACGTTTCATGGCCCAACTAGGGAACGTCATCGGTGCTAGAAGGGAGGGGTGTGTGTGGAAAGGAGGAGGAAGAAGAAAAGGAGGACAAGAAGAAGAGGAGGAGGACTGTGGGGTCCCTGATGCTCTCTGAGCTTGCTTGTTTTTTGCAAACATTTCAAGACCCAACTAGGTAACATCATCAGTGCTGAAAGGGAGTGGGGTTTGTTTATATAGACATGGCTTGTTCTGCCAGTGTTAGTGGGATTTTCTTGGTGCTTCCTTGATTAGGCTGTTGTTTCCTGGTTGGTTGGTTGGTTGCTTGTCTGACTTGGTGGTCTGTGTCCCTTAACCAAAACCCCCAGAGAAACAAAGATTAACTTCCAAGATGAATAGTAGACCAACCACCAAGTCATAAATGGCACCCCAATCAAGGAACCCCCCCCCCAAACCCAGGACATTGATCACCATGACGCTCGGTGTTGCCACGAGATGCATATCAGCATCTCAATTCCATAAATAAATAAATTCCCTGGGAGACCCCCAGTTGGGATTGTGAGAGGGATCAACTCCTGCATCCTTTCTGAAGGAGAAGAGAAGAAGTTGAAGGCTGTTGGGTGGCCTCTTCCTCATCTCCATTGCAAACCCAGCCATGGTCTACCCCGGGGGGGGGGGTCCCCAAACGTGGCTACTTGGAAGACTTGTGGACTTCAACTCCCAGAATTCCTCGGCCAGCGTGAAGTCCCCAAGTCTTCAAGTCTCCACATTTGGAGACGCCCTAGGTCAGGGATCTTGAACCTTGGCAACTTTTCAGCCTGGAGGACTTCAACTCCCAGAATTCCCCAGCCAGCTGGCTGGGGAATTCTGGGAGTTGAAGTCCTCCAGGCTGAAAAGTTGCCAAGGTTCAAGACCCTGACCTAGGCTAACCACTCATCCTTGGCTAAAGAAATTGAGATTGGACACTTCCGAAGCTCCACCACGGATTTCGTGACCAAGGGTTGGGATCCTAGCAAAGGGCTGCAAGAGAAAGGATCCCAAAACAGAGCAACTAAATCCCTGACCAAAGCTTATCCAGACTCATCACTGGACAAAATTAAAGGTGATCTCATGACTTGGGAGCGTGGACGGAGAGTGAAGAGATCCTCCTCCTAGGCAGATCTGATCATCCCTTCTTTCTGGATTGATGATGGCGGTTGTCTGCATGGCCTCCAAGGCATCTGGGTTTTCAGTGTTCTCCTAGAAGCAGAATAACAGAACTGGAAGGGACCTTGGAGGTCTTCTAGTCCAACCTCTTGCTTAAGCAGGAAATCCTGTACCATTTCAGACAAATGGCTGTCCGATCTCTTGTTAAAAGCCTCCAGTGATGGTGCACCCACACCTTCTGGAGCCAAGCCGCTGCATTGATCGATTAACAGAATAACCGAGCTGGAAGGGACCTTGGAGGTCATCTAGTCCAACCCCCTGCTCAGGCAGGAGCCCTTACACCATTTCGGACAAATGGCTGTCCACTCACTTCCTCCAGTGATGGGGCATCCACAACTTCTCAAGGCAAGCCATTCCGCTGGTTGATTTGTCTCCCAGTCAAGAAATTCCTCCTCAATTCCAGGTTTCTTCTCTCCTTGATGACTTTCCATCCATTGTTTCTTGTCCTGCCTTTGGGTGCTCCGTCATCTAGTCCAGTCCCCTGCCCAAGCTGGAGACCCTACACTATTTCTGACAGATGGCAGTCCAGTCTCTTCTTGAAAGCTTCCAGGGATGAAGCTCCCACAACTTCCGAAGGCAACTTCTGTTCCATGGGTGGATTTTCAAAGGAAAAAGCCAAGAAGGTCCTATTGCCTTTTTGGAGAAGCTCCTTTGGGACTTTCCCCTCATGCCATGGCTCTCATTTCCCTACGTCTATCTCGGGGTCTCTGTTGTGGGTCCCCAATCATCATCTGATGCAGAGGAAGGCCTCTCCATCGGCCAAACTCTTGGGGTCACCAGAGGAGCGTGTGACGTAGGACTTCCCCGTGGATGACCCGCTGGCCTTATTTGGCCGTCCTCCCACCTTACACAGTGTCCACCTTCCATGAGTGTCCATCTCCACAGTCCTCAAGGCATGAAAGGAACCAGCGGCCAACGTCAACCAAGCCGCATTGCCGGTCAGGACAAATCAAGCTGTATAAATTCCCATCAGGTTTGAGCTTAATTCCTGGATAATTCTACCACCACTTCCTGCAGCAGCAAGTTGTTGCATCGTGAATATTGCGAGTCAATTTTCCCTCCTGCGCCTGAGGATTATTTGGGCGTTTTTGGTCTCGACGGCGTCGTAAGCGTGGTGAACAAATCACTTTAGCCTGGGAAAATTGCAGCTATCAATTTTGGCGCAGTCTGCGGCCACCTCAGGAGCCCCCCAATAAAAGAGGCTCTCGGCTAATGAGAAAGCAAGCGCTCGCCGTTGCCTCGAAGTCTTTTCCCGTATTCATTAGCGTACCGTCTGTTTGGGGCTGCTCCTGTGTGCAAGTTCCTCTTTCCTTAAATACCTTTTCATGACCCCTCTGAGGGGGTTTCGATGGGGGGGAGAAATGGGTTCTCCACGTCCGATCCCCTCCGTCCGACCTGGAAGCACCGGCAGCCACAGCAGAATTCCTGGGGAAGAAGGCTCTGACTTCGCACCCTTCGCTTTTGAAATAGGGCTTTAAATATTCATTGAAATAAAGCAACATGTAGAGTGTTATCGTGGAGGGAAAGGAGAAGGCCCAACCTTTCAGGCCCCGATGGGTTCCCTCCGGGTGCTCAAAGTTGGGGCTCCAGGTTCAAAAGATATTTATGGGCCTTGGGAAGGGCTGAGGGAATTGTCACTGCTGACTTCAGGAAGGGGAAGAGAATATTCCATTTCATTATCCTTCCAGGGAGAAACGAGTGGTTTTTTTTGTACAGAGAGGGTCAGGCGGGAAGCAAGACCGAATCAGAAGTCATGGGATCTAGGGTGATCTCTGAGCTTGGTGGTTTCCTTGCAGAACTTCCATTACCCAACTAGTAGCATCATCGCTGACTTTCTTTCCTTCCTTCCTTCCTTCCTTTGTCCTCTTCCCCTTATCCCTCCCTTCCCTCCCTCCTTCCTCTCTTCTTCTCCTTATTCCTCCCTTCCCTCCCTCCTCCCTCTCTCCTCTTCCCCTTATCCCTTCCTTACCTCCCTCCTCCCTCCCTCCTTCCTCCTCCACCCCCTCCTTCCTTCCTCCCTCCCTCCCTTCTTGGTACTCTCTGAGGTTGGTGGTTTTCTTGCAGACATTTTATTACCCAACTATGTAACATCACCCATGCTAGAAGGGAGTGGAACCCAGAACTTCTCTTACTTGCTCGCAGTCTTTCCAGAGCTTTACTAGAAAGAGGGTGGGATCCACTGGGGCCCTGCTTCAGCTCTTCAGTCAGAAGATCTGCTCTAAATCTGATGGGATCCTCTTTTACTCATCGACTGCTCGGTGGTGGAAAATCCCCATTTCTAATTGCATTCCCAACACAATCAGAATCCTCACAAACAGGAGTTGACCAGCATCTACAAAATCCCCAGCGCAATAAAACCAATTTTAAACACAAGTTGGCCAATGTTTATTGATGTATCCCAGTTTCTTGACTGACCTTGGTGGAGTGTTGAGCTGCACCTGAGTTCCCTTTTCCTCAACAGCTGAAGTGACCGTTTTGCTCCCAGTTTCCTTTCTTGCATCCCAATTCAACTTTTTGCCATCAATTCAATGCAATTCGGTGGTGAGAAAAATAAGCTCTTACACTTAGGCAAGGAAAACCAAATGCACATAGTAGTTAGTAACTGAGAGTCCCAGCAGACAATCGCTGGGAAGCCATGTGCTGCAGCTGCCAAAAAGACCAATGCAATCCGGAGTTGAATTAACAGAGGGATAGACTTGAGTTCACGTGAAGTGTTAATACTGCTTTACAAAGCCTTAGTAAGACCACAATTGGAATCCTGCATCCAGTTTTGGTCACTGCACTATAAAAAAGATGTGGAGACTCTAGAAAGAGTGCAGAGAAGGGTAACCAAGAGGATTAGGGGACTGGAGGCTAAAACATGAACGGTTGCAGGAACTGGGTATGTCTAGGTTAATGAAAAGGAGGACTAGGGGTGGACAGGATAGGAGTCTTCCAATATCTCAGGGGCTGCCCCAAAGAAGAGGGAGTCCAGCTATTCTCCAAAGCACCAGAAGGCAGGAGAAGAAGCAACGGATGGAAATTAACCAAGGAGAGAAGCAACCTGGAACTAAGGAGAATTTTTTTGACAGTGAGAACAATTAATTTGCAAAGTTAACATCTGCTGCTTGCAATTACTGCAAGTTCAAATCTCACCAGGCTCAAGGTTGACTCAGCCTTCCATCCTTTCAAAGGTAGGTAAAATGAGGACCCGGATTGTGGGGGCAATAAGCTGACTTTGTATAAAATATACAAAAGTATGAAGGCTATTGCTTAACGCATTGTAAGCCGCCCTGAGTCTCCGGAGAAGGGCGGCATATAAATTAAAGCAAAAAAAATAATAATAAAAAAAAGCCAAGTTCACTTCACCACCACATTTCTAATTTAACAACTGCAGCTCTTCTCTTAACAACTGCGGCCAGGAAGGTCGTGAAACAGGGCAAAACTCACTGAACAACTGTCTTTGCTTAGCAACAGAAATTTGGGGCTCTGTTGTGGTTGTAAGTTGAGGACTACCTGTATTTGGGGAGGCACGTGGGATTCTCGATGGCAGCCCAAGGAGGCTCCGGCCTCAAATCTTCCCAGCACAGAGAAGTCACCTTAGGGACACCCACTTGCTCGGGCGGCTGCTCGAAAGGCGATCTGGCTTGGCCTGGGTTTTGCTGCCTGCCTGCCTGCCGTGGCCGGCATTCCCAGGTGCAGCCTCTCCCCTGTCCCTGGAGCCCCTGGGCGGCTTCCCTTTCAGTGAAGGTGTTCAGTGTCCCCAGAAACCTGCTCCGGCTCTTGGCAGACTCCCCCAGAATCTTCCACAGCCGTCAACGGGCGATGGAGCCCTTCGGAGACATTTCTGGGGATGAAAACTGACCTGGTGTCTTGGGGTCAGTGTTCAGAATAACGGAGTTGGAAGGGACCTTGGAGGTCTTCTAGTCCAACCCCCTGCTCAGGCCGGAGACCCTGCCTATCCCATTCCAGACAAACGGTTGTCCAAGCTCTTCTTAAAAACTTTCACTTTCTGGTGGCAAGTTGTTCCACGGGTTAATTATTCTCATTGTCAGGAAATTTATCTTTAATTCTAGGTTGCTTCTCTCCTTGATTACTTTCCATCCATTGCTGCTTCTCCTGCCTTTGGGTGCTTTGGAGAATAGGTTGACCCCCCTCTTCTTTGGGGCAGCTACTCAAATATTGGAAGACTGCTATCATGTTCCCTTTAGACTAGACATACTCAGATCCCGCAACCGTTCTGGTATATGAAAACAGAATAAGAGAATAACAGAATTGGAAGGGACCTTGGAGGTCATCTAGTCCGACCAACCTGCTCAAGCATGGCTCACCCACAGCTTCTGGTGGCAAGCTGTTCCGCTGGTTAATTGTTCTCACTGTCAGGAAATTTCTCTGTAGTTCTATGTTGCTTCTCTCCTTGATCGGTTTCCATCTGTTGCTTCTTGTCCTGCCTTCACATCGATGGTGGCTGGATGTGGCCCATGGGTCCAAGACACTCCCCCCAGGCCCAAATCCTGGAGACCCCAAGCACTTTTACTTCCAGAAGGGGAGGGGATGCCCTGGTGGGCTTAGAAAAAGCTGCACCTTCTCTTAAGGCGAGCATGGCATTTTTTGATGGCCGAGAGGTTTGCCTTGCTTGAAGATGAGAAGACACAGGTGTTCTACAGAAAGTTCTCAGTTACAACCAGTAGAAATGAATACAGGGAGTCCCTGAGTTACGACCACAATTGAGCCCAAAATTTCCATTGCTGAGCAAGACAGTTGTCAAGTGAGTTTTGCCCCATTTTACGACCTTTCTTGCCAAAGTTGTTAAGTGAATCACTGCAATGGTTCAGTTAGTGGCACCGTTGTTAAGTGAATCTGACTTTGTTCTTCAGAAGGTCGCAAAAGGGGATCATGTCATCCCTGGACACTGCAACCGTCATAAATACGAGTCAGTTGCTGCTAAGCTTCTGAATTTTGATCACATGACCCCAAGGATGTGGTAACGGTCGTAAGTGTGAAAAATGGTCGTTAAGTCACTATTTTCAGGGCCGTTGTAACTTTGAATGGTCACTAAATGAACAGTTCTAAGTCAAGGACTAGCGGTACACACCTCTGCGCACGATGGCTTGCCTTTGAAAATAACTAAAGAAGGCCATGAAAATCAGTTCATCAGAACTGATGAAGCTTCTGGGGTGAGGAGCAAAACCTTTTCTTCTTCAAAGAAAAAAAAAACAGTTGAACAAAAATCACCTTTTGAGACGTGCAAATTGGTTACTAGACCTCAATTCAACACCCAGGTGGAACATTGGCCTGGATGGAAAGGCTTTAGTGCGCTGCATAAACTCCGCAGAACCGCCGTGAATCTTAACAAAGTCACATCATGGCCTCTTCCTTCAATACGGTCACACTTTGCTATGCAGAGAGAGGCGCAAGTCTGCAACTCAACGGTGCTTCTAAGAGGCCCTCCGTGGAGACCCCTGAATCGCACCAAAATGGGCAGGACAGGTTATGGGTCCCATTGAGTAAGAGTTGTAAATTTGGTGGAACCACGAAAAAGGGCCTTACCAGTGGTGGCCCCTTCTCTATGGAACACCCTTCCTCCAGAGGTACCAGGTTGGCCTGTGGCTTTTCCAAAAAGCCCCCGGATGGAGACGGGGCCCACCGAGTAGATGATATGATTGTGGTGATGCTGCCATCAGGGGTGGGGTGGGGTCTTTTAATAGATTTATTTTATTTATCTCCTGCCTTTATTGTTTTTACAAATAACTCAGGTATCCAACACACCTTCCTCCTCCTAATTTCCCCACAACAACCCTGTGAGGTGGGTTGGGATGAGGACGATTGGCTCAAAGGCACCCAGCTGGTTTTCATTCCTAAGGCGGGACTAGAACTCCCAGTCTCCTGGTGATTGGCCCAAAGCACCCAGCTGGCTTTCATGCCTAAGGCGGGACTAGAACTCACCGTCTCCTGGTGATTGGCCCAAAGGCACCCAGCTGGCTTTCATGCCTAAGGCGGGACTAGAACTCCCAGTCTCCTGGTGATTGGCTCAAAGGCACCCAGCTGGCTTTCATGCCTAAGGCGGGACTAGAACTCCCAGTCTTCCTGGTGATTGGCCCAAAGGCACCCAGCTGGCTTTCATGCCTAAGGTGGGACTAGAGCTCCCAGTCTCCGGCTTTTTAGCCTGGTGCGCTAACCACTAGGTGGATTTTTAAAATGGTTGTAAGTTGCTCGGAGTCACCTATGTGTGAGTTGGTTGTCTCTACAAATTCACTGAATAAATAAGTATATAAATAAATCTCTTAAGAAAAGATTAGCGCAAAGTGCAAATCTCATTTCAGCTGGTGTCTCCGAGGACTCTTGGGAGAAGGGGCTTGGAGATCTCCTACCTAGTCCAACCCCCTGCCCGCTTGATGGGAGGGAGGGATACGTGAGATGACAGAAAGGAGAACACCACCGAATAATATATTGACGGAAGGGACCCTGAAGGTCCTCCAGTCCAACCCCCGTCTCCTTTTCCCATCCGTCCTAAAGCAAGACGTGACGAAAAAGCCGGCTTTCTTGGTTTGCCAACTGGTTGTGTGGCTACACACAGGAGCTGCAGGGGAAGGAGGGCCTGATTGAGGGGTTGGGGGGCTTGATTGGCAGCTTCAATCAAGCTCTCCTGTCTAAATATACCCCCCCAAAAAGCCCCATTCCCAGGCGTGGCTGGCTGCTGGCTCCCCAGCCTGGCGGAGAAGCGTCCGTCCGTCTGTCTGTCCGGCCATTCGGTGGAGGCCTTGCCTGGGCTCACTAATCCTTTAATGTCCCCTTTCCACGCAGGGAGGCAGCTGCCGAGACGGATCTGGGGGCAGCAGGGGGGTGGGGGGGGGGGTGTCTGACGTGTGTTCCTGTCCCTGTCGAGGCAGCTGCTAATCTTCTGGCCCGGCTTTGGCACCCGGAGAGGAGATTCCAGGCTGAGGATCCCCAGCTCGGGCACATACGTGTGCATGCGTATCTGCCTTACTGGGGGCGTTAGGAGGAAAATCTCCCGTCTGGATTTTTAGGGCCCGCTCGTGGCGGGCAGAAATACGTGGCCAGTTTTAGCTCGCTCTGCTCGCTCTTGCTCCATGGAGGCTGGAGGGGGTCTTTGGGAAGGATCAAAAGAGGGGAAGAGTCTGGCTGGGGCATCCAGAGATCATCAGTCCCTGTGCTTCATATTCCTTATCTGGATGTTAACACCAATACTTTCTTCTCTCCTCCTCCTCAATCATCTTCTTCTTCTTCTTCTTCCTCCTCCTCCTCCTCTTCGACTTCTTCTTCCTTCTTTCTTCTTCTTCTCTCCTCCTCCTCAATCATCTTCTTTATTTTCTTCCTCCTCCTCCTCCTCCTCCTCCTCCTCCTCCTCCTCCTCCTCCTCCTCTTCTTCTTCTTCTTCTTCTTCTTCTTCTTCTTCTTCTTTTTCCCTCCTCCTCCTCCTCCTCCTCCTCCTCCTCCTCCTTCAGTTCTGAGTTGCTGCCTGAGGAACATGAGACACAAGTGGGACTCAAATCAGGGTCAGTGGGGACTTAGGATCCCCTCCCTGCTCTCTTCCCAACCCCTCCTCCCAGCCTCAATCCTGCAAACCACAGCTCCAAGGGTGGCATTTAGGGTGCCCTCTGCCCCAAGCAAGGATTTGGTGGCGCAGGGTAATTCGCAGGTGATGCCCAGGAGATGCTGGGCATCTTTCCTCCCATTTCTGAGAAAGTGCCCAAATTATGCAAGATTAACAAGTTGCGTTCCAAAACGTATGAAGAACGGCTGTAGGAATTGGATATGTCTAGTCTAGTGAAAAGGATAGCAGCCTTCCAGTATTTGAGGGGCTGATACGAAGAAGAGGGGGTCAACCTATTCTCCAAAGCAGGGGTCCCCAACCTTTCGGACCTCAGGGACCACTAAATTCATAATTCTAAATCCAGTGGACCACTAATATGATCTGCCTAATGACCAGCTGGGTGGGCGTGGCTAGGTGGTCATGTGACTGGGTGGGCCAACTCAATGTCACTCATGTCTAGGATTAGGGTGTCAGGGGCTCCTTGCCAGCCTCTACTCACCCCTCCCCTCCTCCCCTCCCCACTCAGGCTCCTTAGGGCCCCAGCAGGAAGCAGTTGCTGGAGCTAAGCAGCCACCGTGAGAAAGAGCTGGCAAAAGAGCTCAGTTCAGATTGGATCTGGCCGAGAAGGAGGCTCAGCAGAAGCACCTCACTGAGGACTAGGAGCATAGGCTTTCCAAGCAGAGGGAGGACCTGCGGGAATGCAAGGCCAGGTGCCAGCGCCTGGAGGCTCAGCAGGCTGAGATGGTCAGCCAGTTCCAGTCCATGATGCAGTCCCACTGGAACAAGGCTCTCCGGCTCTTCGCCACCAGTGGCACTTCCCTCCAGCCTTTGCCCAAAGCCCCCCACCAGGAGGCCAAAGCAGACCCCGAGTCAGAATTTCTGCCCCCCTCTGACCCACACAAAAGGACCCCAAAAGGGGAGACTCTCTGCAGCAACACAAACGTTCATTTTTATCTATCTATCTATCTATCTATCTATCTATCTATCTATCTATCTATCTATCTATCTATCTATCTATCTATCCATCCATCCATCTATCTATCTATCAAATTTCTATACCGCCCTACTCCCGGAGGACTCAGGGCGGTGAACAGCCAAGATAAAATACAGATAATACAAACATTAAAAAATCCCTTAAAATTATTAAATATTTTGGCCGAAACACAGATTAAAACACCCAATTTATAAAGCAAATCAAACGAATTAAAAATTTAAAAAGGAGAGTTAGGCCAAGCCAGCCTGCTGAAATAAAAAAGTTTTGAGAGCACGACGAAATTCATTGCAAGTATCCGGCCCAGGGGTGTAGTTTGAGGACCCCTGATTTAATGCAATATAAAAAATGCAAATAATTGTTCTGCAGACCATCACATTTTTTTCACGGACCACCAATGGTCCACGGACCACCAGTTGGTGACCGCTGCTCCAAAGCCCCAGAAGGCAGGACAAGAAGCAACGGATGGAAACTGATCAAGGTGAGAAGCAACCTGGAGTTAAGGAGGAATTTCCTGACAGTGAGAACCATTAATCGGTGGAACGGAAGTTGCCTCCAGAAGTTGTGGGTGCTCCAACGCTGGAGGTTTTCATGGAGAGACTGCACAGCCACTTCTCTGGAAGGTTATAAGGTTTCCTGCTTGGGCAGGGGGTTGGACTAGAAGACCTCCAAGGTCCCTTCCAACTCCGTTATTCGTCCAGAGTCCCTAGCACGCACGCAGATGGAGTTACTTCATTGGTGTTGCAGCTATTTTCGTTATTCTTAATGTTGCTGTTCTGTCTTTAATGCGTGTCTGAGAGGGAAACGCCCCCCACTGCCCCTCCCTATCTGCCTGCCCCCCACTCCTCGGAGCCCCCTGGCCCTTCCTCTCCCTGGCTTCCCTCTTCCATCTGAAGCCACTAACTGAAGCCGGCCAGCCTTTCCTTCCTCTGCTGAGTCAGCAGAGCCCCTCCGAGGCGGGTGGGAGGGGGCTCCGTGTGGCAGACGTGCCTTTGATGTCAAAGCAGCAAGGCAGGGAAGGGAAGGGGGCGGTGGCGGCAGGGAGGCCTTCTCCAGATGTGGCCATCCTCCGGCCCTCCCAGGGGAGGTGAACAGCTCAGGTAAATGCAGGTAAGAAGCAGCTGGAAAGAAGGAAGGGGAAAAAACCCTGGGGATGAAAAAAGACCCCAGACCTCTTAAGATGGCCAGCAGACCAGAAGCCGTGGCAGCCACCAGCCAAAGGGGGCTTCCTCCCACTCAGAAGCGCCCACCCCAGAAACGCTCTGCTTCCCTTTCAGGCAAAGTCTGAACTTATACTTATTATTAAATATGTTTTTATTATCAAATTTATATTGAGCAGAACTGTCTTTTTATTATCAAATTAAAATTTTTATTATTAAATTTATCTTCATTATTACATTTGTTTTGTGTTTATTTATTTCTATCCTGCCTTTATGATTTTTGCAAATAACTCAAGATGGCGAAGATATCCAATTCACCTCCCTCCTCCTTTTTTCCCTCAACAACAACCCTGTGAGGAGGGAGGGTTGGGAGGAGACTGACTCAAAGTCACCCAGTTCAGGCTTTAATGCTGAATACTAGATAGATGATAGATACCTATCTATCATCTGGAGATAGGTAGGTAGGTAGGTAGGTAGGTAGGTAGGTAGGTAGGTAGGTAGGTAGATAGATAGATAGATAGATAGATAGATGATAGATAGATAGATAGATAGATAGATAGACATAGATATAGATATAGATATAGATATAGATGGATGGATGGATGGATGGAGATAGATGATGGATGGATGGATGGATGGATGGATGGATGGATGGATGGATGGAGATAGCTAGATAGATGGATAGATAGATAGATGGAGATAGATGATAGATAGATGGATGGGTGGAGATAGATAGATGGGTGGATGGAGATAGGTAGATAGATATAGATATAGATGGATGGATGGATGGATGGATGGATGGATGGATGGATGGATGGATGGAGATAGATAGATGGATGGAGATAGATGGACAGATAGACAGACAGAATAGTCTCAGGCAGACAAAGTTGGATCAGATGGTGCCCTGCACGGGTGGAGAACATTTCCGAAACCCGACCGAAGCTTTGAGGTCCCTTTGGGGCCACCTCCATCACACTTTGGAGACCTCTGCTGGTGTCCCAACGGTGGCCTTACTAGGGTTTGTGTCTGTGTGTGTCTTTTACACAAACCAGCCCAGCAGTTCTGAGAAGGTGGCTGGGTGTGTAGGAGAGAGGCCGTTTCCCACGGGGGTCTTCCCCCTCCCCACCTACTCCAAGAGGGCCTCCGTCACTTTCCCCGCCTCTTTGGAGGAGCCCAGATGGTCCTCTTGGAGGACCGGCCCTTGAAATGACACCGAGACGGTTCTGGCTCCCTGGTGATTATGTTACTTCGCTGCTTTGGGTAATTTGGAACCCAAGTCTGGAAAGGGCTTTGAAGTTCTGCTTTTCTTTTCTTTTCTTTTTTAAAGCTGCTAAAAGTATTGCAAAATGGGGAAAAAATGCAGAGAAGTTCCAGCTGGTCTCTTTGACAAGCAAGTGACTTTGCTTCAGGCTCCAGATGTCAAAAGCGGAACATTTTCCCCTTCCTTCCTTCCTTCCTTCCTTCCTTCCTTCCTTCCTTCCTTCCTTCCTCCCATCATTTCTTCTTTCTTTCCTTCCTTCCTTCGCCCCTCCCTCCCTCCCATCTTTTCTTCCTCCTTCCTTCTCTTTCTTTCTCTCTCCCTCTCTCTCCTGCTTTCCCTCATTTCTCTTGCTCTTTCTCTCTTTCCCTTTATTTCTCTTTCTCTCTTGCTTCCCCTTTTCTTCTTTCTCTCATTTCTCCCTTGCTTTTTTTGTTTTGCCTCTCTTTCTGTCTTACTTTTTTTCATCTATTTCTATCTCTTACTCTTTCTTTCTATTTCTCTCTGTGTTTTTCTCTCTTTGTTACCCCCTCTCTCTTTCCTTTCTCTGCCTCCCTCCCTCTCTCTCTCTCTCTCTCTTGCTTTCTCTCTTAACTTTCTCTCTCTATACATTGAACAGGTCATGTTATTGTTTGCGGGGTTTTTTTTTTTTTGAAAAAAGCAGAAGAAGCTGGCTAGAGTGAATTCAAGCAGTTCAAATTGCTTTTATTAGCTTTATCATGCCAAATCGATAATGCCCACCATGGTATCAACCACCTGACATCTTTGCAAAATCCAGATAATTGACCAATTACGGACTGCCATCTTTCTATTCAGGGCGAAGAGGGAGGGAGGGTCCCCATCTGCGACCCCACCCTTCAAATGAGAGGATGCCGGGAAAGTGAAGAAAATGAAGAGATCCTTTGAGCCAAACTCACGAAGCAGCTTGTGACTTTATGGGATTCCTTAGGAAAAAGTCAGAACTTTTCTGGGCTATTTTTCAATAATGCAGCCTCAGCTTGGCTTTCCTAGTGGCGTCTCATCCATTCAAACCTACCTTAGGTGCTGCTTTCTGCAGGGACAAGGCTCCCTGGAGGTGAACTGGACTTGGGAGCGGGGGTGGGGATTTTGTGAATATACGGAAATCACTTACCTTTTCTAGATGGATGCTTCTCCTGGCTGGGCCTCTGGATCTCCTGGTGGTCTCCCATCCGATTACCAATCGGCTCCCATTGGGTGTTCCAGATGGGCAAAATGCTCCTTGCAAGTAAGCCAAGGATCCTGGCAGCCCCCCTTGGTCTGCCTGTCTGTCTGCCTGTGCACGTGTGTCTGGGTGGGGGTGGCTGCCTGTTGTGTAAGCCCCAGACCTGCACGGCTGATCTGCTCAGGAAGGGCTCCGTCCCCAGTAAGGGGGACCGAAAGGGCTTCCCCCGCCGGCTGCTTTGGAGGCTCGGGACCTCGTGCGGACACAGCCAGTGGCGCTTCCCAGGACAAGCCCGGCAATCCATCCATCCATCCATCAATCCAGGTTAGATTCAATCAGCCTTGGTAGTACAGTGGTCTAAGGCACCCTGTTATTAAGCTGGTTATTAAGACCAGCTGCCTGCAATTACTGCAGGTTCGAATCTCGCCAAGGCTCAAGGTTGACTCAGCCTTCCATCCTTTCTAAGGTAGGTAAAATGAGAACCCAGATTGTGGGGGCAATAAGCTGACTTTGTATAAATATACAAAAGGATGAAGGCTATTGCTGAGCACATTGTAAGCCGCCCTGAGTCTTCGGAGAAGGGCGGCATATAAATCAATTTTTTTTTTAAAAAAAATCAATCCAGATTGGATTAGAGCTGGAAGGGACCTTCGAGATCTTCTAGTCCAGCCCCTACTTGAAGAGGAGACCCTCCCCCACTTCAGACCAAGTGCCTGGCCAGCCTCTTCTCGCACAACTCGCGGGGTCCCCCCCCTCTCCCCCTCCCTCCCTCGCCCGGCCCTCTCGCTGCCCCCTCCTCTTCTTCCCCCTCCTCCTCCTCCTCCTCCTCCTCCTCCTCTGTCAAGCCGCGGGCGCCCGGTTGGGTCCCCGCCGGGGTCTCCGCACGTGCGCGGGGGAGCCCCGCCCTCGCCGGGCAGCCCTTGCCGGGCGCGACCGCTGGGGGGAGCCCCCTCCCTCCCTCCCTCCTCCCTCGGCCCGGCTTCCAGCTGTTCCCGCGAGAGATTGACAGCTGGACGGCGGGGCGGCGATAGGCTCAGCCGGCGGCCCCGCCAGCCCCGTCCCCCTTATAGGCGGGGAGGCCTCAGCCCCCGCCTCGTCGGGCGGGGCCTGCCCGGCCTCCCTATAAAAGCCAGACTGCGCCCTTCAGCACTTCAGTTGCGCGCGGAGGGGGGAGGCGGCGGGCGGGCGGGCCGGTGGCGGCGGCGGCGGAGGGCGCAGCGCCGGGACCCTCGCGCGGAACGGGCCGGGGAGGGGGGGCCGTCGAGGAAGCCCCCTCCCCGCAGCGGGGGCCTCGCACCGCTCCCGAGGGGGCAGCCCCAGCCGGACCAGCCGCCCCCAACCCCCCTCCCTCCCTCCCGGGGGTCCCGCAGCGGCGCGAGCGGCCGGGGCGGCGGCGGGGGCGCCGTCGTGGGGCCGGGGGCGGCTCTGGCGGCCCGGGGCGCGGCCTGAGATGGCCTCGGAGCTGGCCCTGAGCGGGGCCGAGCTGCCCACCAGCCCGCTGGCCATCGAGTACGTCAACGACTTCGACCTGATGAAGTTCGAGGTGAAGAAGGAGCCGGCCGAGGCGGAGCGTTTCTGCCACCGGCTCCCGCCGCCGGGCTCGCTCTCCTCCACGCCGCTCAGCACCCCCTGCTCCTCCGTGCCCTCCTCGCCCAGCTTCTGCGCGCCCAGCCCCGGCGGACAGCCCGCGCCCGGCCTCGGAGCCCCGACGGCCGCCGGAGGAGGAGGAGGAGGAGGCGGCGGCGGCAACGGCAACGGCGCCCTCGGGCCGGGCAAGGCGGCGGCGGCGCAGCTGGAGGATCTCTACTGGATGTCGAGCTATCAGCACCACCTCAACCCCGAGGCGCTCAACCTGACCCCCGAGGATGCCGTCGAGGCGCTGATCGGAGCCCCCCACCACCCCGCCGCCGCCCACCACCACCACCACCACGGGCACCACGGCGGGCCGGGTGGCGGGGGCGCCCCCGGGGGCAGCTTCGACGGCTTCCGAGGGCAGCCCTTCCCGGGCGAGGAGCTGCCCCCCGGCGCCACCGGCCCCCACCCGCACCCGGCCCTGGGCCACCACCACCATCACCACCACCACCACGGGCCGGGCGGGGCCGGGGGCGGCGGCCACCACCACCACCATCACCACGGCCACCACCACGGGCACCACCACCCGGGCCACCTGCACGCGCGGCTGGAGGAGCGCTTCTCCGACGAGCAGCTGGTCTCCATGTCGGTTCGCGAGCTGAACCGGCAGCTGCGGGGCTTCAGCAAGGAGGAGGTGATCCGGCTGAAGCAGAAGCGGCGCACGCTGAAGAACCGCGGCTACGCCCAATCCTGCCGCTACAAGCGCGTCCAGCAGCGGCACATCCTGGAGAACGAGAAGTGCCAGCTGCAGGGCCAGGTGGAGCAGCTGAAGCTCGAGGTGACGCGCCTGGCCAAGGAGCGAGACCTCTACAAGGAGAAGTACGAGAAGCTGGCCGGGCGCGCCTTCCCCCCCGCGCCCCCCAACGGGGTCCGGGAGCCGCCCCCGCCGCCCCCCGCCCCCGCCAAGCCCGCGGACTTCTACCTGTGAGACGGGGCCCCGACGGGGCGGACCAGCGGGGCTCGCCTTGCCCGGCCCGACGGAGGAAGAAGACGCGGGCGCAGCGCTTGGAAGGAGGAGGGGATCCGCCTGACACCCCCCCCCCCAGTCTGTCTGTCCGTCCGCCTGGACGTGTGGACCCTCCGACGGCACCACAGATGGCCGCCTCCGCCCGGGCCCCTCTGGACGGAGAGAGACTGACCGCGCAGCACGGACGGATGGAAAGGAGCCGCTTGTCGTCGGCCCAGCCGGGCGAAGGACGCTTCGACGGAGACCCCCCCACTCCTTTCTTCTTCTTCTTCTTCCCCGGGGACCCCTGCATGCCGGCCATGTATGGGATTTAGCCCGCCTCGCGCCTCTTCCCCCGACGGGGCGCCCTGCACCTGGCGAGACCGCCTCCGTCCGGCTCTCGCTCCTTCCTTCCTTCCTTCCTTCTCTTTCGACGGGGCGGCCCGGGGCGCCCACTTTGCCGGCGGGGGACTCGGCTCGTTCGGCCTCGGAAGCTGGGTTGAGTTTTCTTTGCCTTTTTATCTGCCCCCATTCCCCCCCCCCCCACCCTCCAAATTCCTGATCTGTGTGTCTGTCTGTCCTTTTTTTAAGACGGGGAACTGAGCCAATTAACTTATTAAAAGTGTCCACTTGTACAGCGGTCGCCTTTGCCCCCCCTCCTCTTCTCCCTTCCCCCCCCCCCCGCCCCCACCCCCGATTTTCTCCAGCCTTCATTTGCTTGGTGTTTAAACGAAAAGAGAAAAAAAAAAACGAACTTCAAACACGAGTCTTAAATAAAAGTTTGTATGTAATAGCATGCAAATAATATAAGAATTAATTTAACGATGATGTTGACAGAGCCGAATGCACTATATACAGTAAATTGGATTAAAATAATGCTGTTTGTTTTATAGAGATTTAAAATTATCTATGCTGTTTAAAACAATTATTTGGGAGGGGAAAAATTAAACACTCCTTTAAGATGATTTGAAAGGCAATAGATGAATATATGAGCTGCTATATTAATGTTACAAATACTATGCACCAGAATTATTTATTAAATGTCAAGGAAGCGAAATGCAAGTCGGAACCTTGATTTATAAAATGCACACTTTATTTATTGCAGAATCAACCCAGAAAAAAACCTTGCAGTTAATGCTTTTCAAGGGAAAGCTTTACTGAACTGGATTTGGGGTGGTGTTGTTTTTAAACGTTTATTTAAAAAATAAAATAAAAAAATGAAACCGTAAAGGAATAAGGATGCTAAATGAATAATGGGCGTTTCTCAAAAGCCCAAAACAATTTGTGAAATTTTGGAAACTGGTGCATTTTTAGGTGCGAGGCATTTTAAATGACCTTTCAATTTTTGTGGTTTTTAACAGTTTCATCTAGATAAAATCGATTTTCCTCTGAAGCTTTGATTCAGTTCTTAATCTTTATTTCTTTTTCCACATCCTGCTCTTGAGCCATGCAGGCAGTTACAACCTCAAACCAACTTAATATTTATATATAGATAAATATATTTTTTGTTTATTTGTCATGAACTGTTTCTGTTTGTGTTCAGGCATCCTAGCTTTCATTTGCTACGAAACAAAAAAAAATAAATCTCTTTAGACATAAATCTTTTGGTCTTCCCTTTCTAGTTTTTCCTCTAAATCTGCTGAAGATCTTTTGCGTGTCTCGGTGGTTGTCGGAGGAGGATAAAACATGGGGGAAAGATAATTTTGTTTTGCTTTTTTCAGAGAGAAAATGTGGGAATGTACATAATTCTAGCCTCTGGAAAGAATCCAGAGATTTAGAAAACATTTAAAATTTCCTATAAGACTGGATAAATGAAATTAAAAGACCTTTAGTTCAAAGATTATCTAGCAAAATAGATACTCCTGCATTTGCTACTTTAATTTCTTTTGATTTTTCTTTTTCTTTTCTATAGATTCTGTTTCAGGTCATCTTCGATGTTAAATTTTCCCTCTCAGCTTTATCTACCGTATGTATCCTTTTTCCTTTTCATAAGATTTATACCTTGATTCAGTTTTCTATTTTTTTTAAAAAAAACCATTTGTTTCAGATGAATCCAGACAGATTTTGCAATGCTATCCTGCAGTTTTTAAACACCGAAAGAACATTTTAAAATAGTTGGTAAATATCTGTATTCAATTCTGGGTCAAGCATGCATTGTAGCTACTTTTGGTAGGAAGTTGGTGGGAGAATAATCTTGTTTCCTATTTAACTATTTTGGCTGCTTTTATCACAACACAATGCTGCCCACAAGTATTTATTTTAGATGGTAATAAATGACTTTCCCCCCTCCAGTTCCGCTTTTGACCTTTAAGCATTTTATCTTCTTTAAATCAGTTTTATAGAGCTTAAAAATACCATGTGGGCTAATGGATAGGTGTGGTGGGGGAGGGGCGGACCGTCTTTCCAAACTTGATAAATGTCATATTTTAGATGCTCAAAGTTGCGTGGATATTTTAAACTCTACATTTTTCAACCGATTATATCGCGCTCTGCTTCCTTTAGAAAAATAGCCCAGAAAATGGATTTGAAGGGCGAGATAGGTGAGAAGGAAGGAAACTTCATCGGAAGTCATTTTTTTAAAAAGGATTTTCCTAGGGGGGGTGGGAAGCAGAGAATCTGGCAGGAACTTAGTTTATTTTAGGATAAATTTAGAAATTTAGAAAAAAAAATAATCTAACGATCTTGGGCTTTGATTTCCAAGTGTGGGGCTTAGAATGAGCTTCTTTGGGGGATCAGCCAGATGAGGAATTCGGGGACCAAAAAAAAGGGGGGAGGGGAGAGGCTTGATCCAAACAGTTTGGGAGTCGTTTTAGTGGCTCCTTGGAAGAAAATATCTTCTTATCAAGGCGGAGTCCAAGCTACATTTCTTTCAATGGAGAGTCGATCACCTGTTGCCCATTCTTTTTCTTCTTCTTTTCTTTCTTTCTTTTTCTTTTTTTTACAAATGCTGCAAACGGGGTGGGGGAGGGGGAGAGAAACGGCTGAGTTTGTGCAGGTTTTAAAACGGCTCCTTTCTCCCTCCAGCAAATCTCTTTTGTTTCTTCCAGACGTTCTTTTTAGCCGTTTTTTTTTTTTCTCGTGCAGATTTGCGCTCGGTCGAGGCTGGCGGCGAAATTGCAATTTAGGATCTGGAATCCGGATCTCTAGACATCTCTGGAGGGGTCGGCGGGGCAAGTTAGTTGGGGTCCCCCTCCGTTTCCTCCTTTGGAAGCCAGGAGGAGAAGATTCACGTCGCGGGGGACCAGGGAAGTGGGATGCCTTTATTGCAAGTTGATAGTGTGTGTGTGTGTGTGTGGAGGAAAAAGCCTTTTTGCAGAGTTTTCAGGATCGTGTTCTAGATCTGATGGCCTTGAGCGGCTCTCCGTACCAAGCGGATTTTTTTTTTCGCAGTGCGCAACTCTGCGCGCGGCCGGATCCTCTGGGGTTGCTTTCCTTGCGAAGGCTGGCTGGGATCACCAGAGACATTGTGGCTTCTTTGGAGAAGTGGGGGGGGGTCTCTCTTGTGGTGGCTTCGCTTTGCAGCCTCTCCTCCTTCATCACAATAAGAGAAGAAAACAACAACATCCCTGAAAAGCAAATAGGCTAGAAAACTGACAGGGAAACGATCTAAAGTAGGATCGCAGTCAACGATTATTCCAGTCAGCCTGCACAGTACAAAGGAGGAGAGATGGTGCTTTTGATTAACTTCTCTGGGAGTTTAAATTTAAATTTTTCCTTCCTGTTTTTTTTTTTAAATTTATTTTCACTTTCTAGTTGACCTCCTCACTTCTAATTTAAATCCAGCTCTGGAGCAGCAGCCTCCTTTTGACCCTGATGGTCTCAGAAAAAAAAGAAATTATAAGTTTTCAGTTGGTCCATATTTGGATGGCAGATGACTAGTAAAAAAAAGTCTGGGAAACAAATATTCCAGAAAAAGCAAAAAAACGGCAACTTGCTGGGTTTATTATTCCCTAAAACACATCATGCATCAGATCTGAAGTGGGGGGAGGGGGCTGCTTTGAGAGACAGAGACACCTCACTTTTTCTAGCTTTGCTTCTGGCTTCTTGTTTGGACATTTTCCTGCAGTTTTTATTACCTGTGCTCCAAATATGGTGTTGCAATCCCAGCATCTCGACCGTCTCTGCGATTTGGAACATTTGGCCTTCCTGCGGATAATTCATTTTTTATGTTGAGGGAACAATGATGTCAAGTTATCCAGAAAGCTCGGCGTCAGGTAAATATGAGCCAAAGTAAAACCGGTGATGAAATAAGATATTCTAAAGAGATTTTAAAGGTAGACTTACAAAATGGGGCGGCTACAGAATGCGGAGTGTTTTCCTACCGCGTGGAGCACCTTGGCATTCCGCGGTTAGCCAGGTGTGGTTGAAGATCAAATGCTTCGGTTGGTTTCCTTTTGCCTATTAAAATCCAAAATATAAATACTTTTATTTCAGATACTGTATTTTCCAAAGCAAAGCTTAAGCCCGATTTGACGACTGCCTCGTCTCGGTTAATGTCCTGGCTGCTCTCGGTATATATTAATAATGGTCTGAATAGGATGTTCATTAAGACGCAAATATCACTGTATTGTTTTCTTGTAGCCAGAATTTGAAAGTTTACTGTGTTTGAAACCTACTTTCATTCTCTGACTGGTTGCTGGGTCTCAGCAATGTAGGAACTGTGTGTTGAAGCGGTTGCTTCTCCTTGTCTTAAAATTGCTAAGAGACGAGGGTTTTATTCCCAGCAAATTTTTCTTCATCCAGCCCAGCACTGCGCCTCTTTCTTATATGGCCTCTTCCCTTTCCCTGATGGTTGGTTAAATTTTTCCTTTATAAGCTGCAGTCTCTTAAGGACAAGGGAAATCCTGTCCTGTCCTGTACTTGTGTAACAACCTCATGGGTCTGTGTGTCCCAATATTTGTGAATTTCTTCCCTATGTAGAGCAGATGGGATGTCCAGCTGCATTTTGATCATTCCTGTGGTTCAATCCGGCTGCTGCCTTCGTTTCTATTTGTCTTTTGCCAGTTTAGGGAGGGCTAAGTAGCCCCCTGCAATTAACATTTTCTAAATATTAAAATCCCATCACTAAAAATAAACATTCGGTGTCGTTAGACCGTATGTAATTTTGGTTTTCTGCTTGTGAGGTTTATTATTTTATAAATGCACATATATTTAATTGGAGAATTAATTGTTCGTTTTACAGATCCAGCGTGTTGGTTTCCGCACTAATAAGGAGATCAAGGTTTGGCTTTGTCTGTTATGAAGTTTCTCCCCTCTTCCTTTTCATCAGACAAAACCTGAATTTCTGCCCAATTTTGGAGTTGCGGTGATGATCGCTAGTGGACAAATCCTAGGTTTGTTCAGAAACGTTCATCCGCTGATGCTGCGATCTAACACTTGAATATTGTTGGTCTCCCATCTGGTTTGGGGATCGCTCGGAGTAATGGCCTCAACCTTGTTGCCTTGCCTTGCAGACTTGGCAAAACAAAGGCAGATCTGAGCTTTTAATAGCTGTGTTAATGATTGAACCCGCTCCTCTCGGCCAGTCTTGTAACTGTTATTGTAACACAATTGGTGCTGTTGTCAATTTGAAGCTGGCCAGATGGACGGAGGGGTTAGGGACTTTGGCTGACCTGCTGTAGGTGGCCTTATCCAAACACACAACGATGCTTGTGAGTGTCCAAGTCACACCTTCCTTCCTGCGTCCAATTCTTTGGATTGTGTAGGTCCCTTCTGGATGGACAGATTGAGATCCCTTTCCTGCTCTGTATAGATCCACCAACTTCAACAGACTCGATTCCCACTGGATCTCTCTAGGATTACACTGGAGAAAGCACTTTGCTGCAGAAGGGACTCAAGACAAAAAGCCCTCCACGCTCTATCCAGTAAAACAAAAATTCATTATTAGTAATAATACTTTCAAAACCTTTTGTGTGTGGGGGGGAGGGTGTTTCTTTTTGCTGAAAATAGATCCCACCTGTTCTCAGACAGAGATAAGAGGCGTGATGAGAGCCCAAAACCAAAATTCAATGCAACCGACTCTCGTTAAAATCTGGGCAATCTGTTTCCTTTAATCATATTTATTCACAGAAATATCTGCCAAGTAATTGTGCACTGTTAAATGATGTGGATCTGCTCACGAGCCGCTTTGAACTTAAATCCACAAGCCAAGGTTTGTGGTGATTTAATCACGTTCTGGGGTTTGCATAATAGGGCAACGTAACGTATTAATATTACAGGACAATATAGTGTTCAATTGCATAAGCACTGAATTCGCATAAGAGGGACCCAGTCCAGTTTTGGGAGCCTCCTGTAGTTTTGGGACGATTACTTAATATTTGGGGTTTTCAGGAGTTCTAGGTTTCCAGCCTCCGAAAAATAAGCCAGGTTCGTGAGCTGACTTGTAGGGCAAGAGCAGCTGTGATTTAAATTTGCGTTCAGAGCTGTTTTTATTTTAAATAAAAAGCAGCAATAAAGAAACTGCAAATTATATTTCTTGGATATATTTTATTTCTACAGACACCAACATGGCTTGCTATGTTATTGCATGTCATATGCTCTTTGTCACTTTAGTAACCGTTGATATGTTGTACTTTTTTGCATCTGCATACCTATATTTTGTACAGTTGTACCTGCCTGCCTGAATTTTGTATCCCAAATATACCTTTGTTTTCAAGAGGCAACTGGACTTTCTGGTTTTTCTTTGAAGAGGTTTCACTTCTCATCCAAGAAGCTTCTTCAGCTCTGGCTGGATGGTGGGGAACGGAAGGATTGATACTCCTTGCAGACAGCTGGTCCTTTGCATCCTTTTTAGAGAGTTATTGAGGCTCTCAATGCCTCAATCAGAGCTGAAGAAGCTTCCTGGATGAGAAGTGAAACGTCTTCAAAGAAAAAAATCAGAAAATCCAGTTGCCTCTTTTAAAAAAAAACCTCCTTTGGGATAACCATGACCTGGATGACTGAGAATCTCCATAGACATCTGTATTTTGTGCATTTGTAAGAGACGAAGCCTCTTATGTCTGTCTGAGAATAGGTGGGATCCATTTAATGAAATCAGCAAAAAGAGGAAACACTCCTCCCCCCCCCAGACAAAAGGGTTTGAAAGTATTATTACTAATAATGATTTTTTTGTTTTGTTTTACTGGACAGAGGAATTCTTATAGCATGGAGGGCTTTTTGCTTAGAGTCCCTTCTGCAGCAAAGTGCTTTCTCCAGCATAATCCTAGAGAGATCCAGTGAGAATCGAGTCCATCGAACTTGGCAGAGCTCTGGTGCAGAAAAAAGAGGTTTCAATCTGTCCACCTACACAATCCAAAGACTTGGAAGCAAGAAGGAAGGCGTGATTTGGATGCCTGAGCATGGTCGCGCCTTCGGATGTGGCCACCTACAGCAGGTCAGCTAAAGCCCCTAACCCCTCTATCAATCTGGCCAGTTATAAATTGACAACAGTAGCAGTTGTATAATTTTAATTTTTTTTAAATTAAATCTCTGTCTTTGCAAGATTCCCAAGGTGGCTGGGGGTGGGGGGATACGGTAGCGCTAAAAATTCTGCAAATGCAAAAAGAGGTGCGTAAGGGGTTAGGTGAGGCTTTGCGCCTAGACAGACATGGCAATTTTGACGTCCAGCAGTGAACCGTCTCAACAAATGGAGAATTTCTTATAACAGGTGCCTGATCTGTGTAGGCTGCTAACTTTTCAGTCTATGTTAAGAATTCATGGTTCTCTCCTTTGGAGGCTGGGAACTCAGGATGGGAACCGTTACGCAACCTATTTATTTCTTGAGCTTTCTGGGTGTGTGCCCCTGCCTTGTTTTCTTTCAATAAAATAAAATAAAATAAAATAAAATAAAATAACAGCTGCATAAAGGAACAGTTGGACTGAGAAATGGGAACAGGAGGAACATATCTCCTTTAGCCGCAGAGTGGTTGAAGGGTTGTTTTTAAATGCTTCGTTCTGGGTTGTTGTTTTTTTTCATCCTCAAGAACAAGTTGAAACCATGAAATAGAGAAAGGCACAAAGAGTTTCAGGGCTGCACACTCTTTGAGCGTGCAAAGGGCGTGAACCGAATGCAGCATCTCAAGCTTGGCTCCATCCCCCCCCCTCTTCCCACTTCAACTCAGATGCTGACATTCTGGAAACAGTTTTTTTTTTTTCAAAGATGGAAACAGCTTGCTTTTAGGGCGATGTTAAGTTTGCGCATTTTAAGTTTCCCAGAGGTGCTTTTTCCAAAAGGCAACTGGACTTCCTTGGTTTTTGCCTTTGAAAAAACGTTTTGCTTCTCAGCCAAGAAGCTTGATGTCTATGGAGATTCTCAGTCCTTCAGGTCATGGTTGTCCCAAAGGTGCTTTTTCCAAGAGGCAGATGGACTTTCTGGGGTTTTTCTGAAGACATTTCGCTTTTCATCCAAGAAGCTTCTTCAGAGCTGAAGAAGCGAAGAAGCTTCTTGGATGAGAAGCTTCTTCAGCTCTGATTGAGGCATTGAGAGCCTCAATGACTCTCTAAAAAGGATGCAAATGACCAGCTGTCTGCAAGGAGTATCGGTCCTTCCGTTCCCCACCATCCAGCCAGAGCTGAAGAAGCTTCTCGGATGAGAAGAAAAAGCAGAAACTCTGGTTGCCTTTTGGGAAAAGCACCTCTGGGACCATCACGACCCAGAAGATGGAGAATCTCCTTAGACGTTGGCGTCCCTTCTCTGCAGTTTTTGGGTGTGTCTTCCAGGGTCTTTGATAGGAACTGCAGTTTTGTGAGCTTGGAGGTCTTCTCTTTAGCATCACACAGTGGGCTGTTGCCAGTGTGTCTGGCTTTGCTTTTCAGTAAAGACACTCGGGTTGTGGTTTGCCACCGAAGTGCTGTCTCCAGAAAATCCTTTGTCTAAGAATCAGTTGAGTTCAATCCATTGCTTTTGTTTAAAAACATAACTTTTCATGTTAGGACCCCAAACTGTCAGGTCCCTTGGTCTAAAAATGTAGAATTGTATCAGTAAAGGGGAATATTTGTAGCTCAGGGTTGAAATGAAGGGGTTCTTGGTGCTCTCTGAGCTCTTGCTTGTTTTCTTGTAGATGTTGCACAACCAAAACTTAAGTAACGTTATGATCACCAGCACTCACGATGGTCGTCTCGTTTGTGTAATGAAAACATCTGCAAAAAACAACAACCAAACTAAGAGAGCACCAAGGATCCCACAGAATTGTATCGAAGCAACCCTGGAACCCATGAGTGAATTTTCTTCTCACAATCCCCTCTTCCCGTGCTTAATTTTCTTTCTGGAGATCTCCATTGTCACAAATTGGGGTGGGGATGATTTGATCTGTTTTCTTTTTTGTCTCCAATTTCTTTTCTGGTGGGGGAGGGGTTTGAATGTTCTTCAGGACTCCGTGTTCTTTTGGCTACGTGCTTCTTCAGCGTGGAAGACCAGGAATCGTGGGGAAGAGAACTAGAAGCTGTTTTTGGTGGAACTTCTGGAGACACGAAGACTTTGGAGTTGAGGAACGTCAAGTCAAACGGGCATCTGAAGGCAGATCCAAAATGGCTCCTCTGACAGTCTTTATATTCTTCCTTCTGTAAGTTTAAGCATGAATTTTAGCCATTAAAAATAAAAATAAAAACCCCTCTGGTCGTTTTAAAGGTCTGCTTCCAAGCTCTAATGGCCGAGAGACGTTTTCTTCTGTAAAACTGCACATTTTACAGCTTTTATTTTGCAAAAACGAATTGGCCTGTAAAATGAATAGGCAAAAATTGAACATGGCTTTTTAACTTTATGGCTTTTAATGTGGTAAGAGCTGTCTGGACTCACCTGTGTGAGAGTTGGGCGGCCGGATAAATTTGCTTAATAAGTAAATAATTAGGTTCATAAATAGTTCTTGGAGAATGAAGGCACTCCAAACATTTTAGGAGAACATTAGGACGCATGGCCAAATTTTTCATTGGTTGGGAGCTGTTTTAGTTCATTGTCTCATGTGCAGGGTGGCCTCTATTGTCTCAGGCAGGGCTCTCTAACTTGGCCACTTTAGAACTTGTGGACTTCAACTCCCAGAATTCCCCAGCTGCCTGGGGAATTCTGGGAGTTGAAGTCCACAAGTCTTAAAGTGGCCATGTATGGAGGCCCCTGGCCTAAGATGATGGGGACATTCCTAGAGACAGAAAGATCCATGACATCTTCAGCTTTGGGGTTCAATATCCCCAACACGATTCCAAAATTCTGAGAGCTGGATATGATTGTGCCAACAGGTCCTTCAGCCTCTCCTAAGGTATAAGGCAGAGACCTTCAATCTTTTGGGCACCAGAGATCACTTCCATGGAGAAAGGATTTTCCATGGACCGGAGGGGCGTGGTTTTGCATGCTACCTGCATCCCACGGATGAGAGTTTGCTTGCGTGGACTGGTTTCTGGAATGCTGCAGCCCTGTTCCCATCCAGGGCCCGGGGGTTGGGGACCCCTGGTATAAAGTACATTTGAAACTCAAAATCCCGCTTTGAGTGAGCTTTCACTTTAACCTTTCTCCAGGAGTGGGCATCCAGCTTTATTAAGAAGCTAATTCCATTGATTTCCGAGAGATTCATTTCCTAATGCACGTCTCTAGGAGAGCGGCTTAGATTTGCGTCTGCGGGTTTGATCGTTACCTCTGACATTCTTCAACCGTGTCGATATGTCCCAGATTATTTGTTGAGCCTAACTACACGTATGTGTCAAACACGAGGAGGACCGGGCTAGCAGTTCTGGCTTTCAAGCCTGTTAGAAGCAGGGCTCCGTGAAGGAGACGGTGGGCTGGGCTTGAAGGAGGATCTCATTCTGAACATAACACGGTGGTGAGCAGGCACCATTCTTCGGATGTCTGGCATTGCAACCGGACTGCTGGTGTTGGGTTTCTGGGAAGGTGGCAGATGGCCTCATAGCTTAAGTGTCACCCACGGGCCCAAGCGAACGGCTGCAGCTCTTTTGTCAATCATGAGGCCGTTCGGGTTATGGTTGATTAACCTCTTTTGACTTCGATCTCGCCAAGTTGTGGTGGCTATTTTGGTGCAGCTGCACCAGCTGGGAGAGAGAATTGTCTGCCATCCGTAGGGTCAAGGCTAGATAAGAAGATGGTCAAGGTTGGACTCCATCACTAGAGACTTTCAAGGAGAGACCGGAAGGCTGAAATGGTATAGGATCTCCTGTCCGAGCAGTGGGGTTGGACTGGATGACCTCCAAGGTCCCTAGCAGGGGTGAAATCTACTTACCTTCCCTACCGGTTTGGAAATGTGCGCAGGCGTGCATGTATCACTTGCGATTTTGGATCAGTGGTGGGATTCAAAATTTTTTACTACCCGTTCTGTGGGCATGGCTTGGTGGGCATGGCAGGGGAAGCTTACTACAAAATCCCCATTTCTTCCCGATCAGCTGGGACTCGGGAGGCAGAGAATAGACGGGGGCGGGGCAGTCAGAGGTGGCATTTGCCGGTTCTCTGAACTACTCAAAATTTCCACTACCGGTTCTCCAGAACTGGTCAGAACCTGCTGAAACCCACCTCTGTTTTGGACCCTCTGCACATGTGCAAAGCCTTCTGCACATGTGCAGAGGGTAAAAAAACAGGTTACATCCAGGAGGTGGCCGGAGCCTTGCTAACCAGTTCTCCGAACCACCCACCGTCACTGGTCCCTAGTATAACCATAGAGTTGGAATCCCCTTCCAAGCCTTTTATTCTATGTTCTATCTGTTGGGCCACGGAGAAGACGTGGACAATAAGACCCACCATTTCACGAGGGACCCCCAAACACTTCTGCTCTTGATGCTTTTGTGTCCCAAAGGGGCTTTTTCCAAGAGGCAACTGGACTTTCTTGGTTTTTTTCTTTGAAGACGTTTCGCTTCTCATCCAAGGAGCTTCTTCAGCTCTGACCGGAGGGTGGGGAACGGAAAGATTTACATTCCTTGCAGACAGCTGGGCATTTGCGTCCTTTTGGGAGGGTCGTTGAGGCCACTTGACTGAGAATCTCTACAGACTTTTAGGCCTTCTGGGTGTGTCTTGTTTTGGGCTGACCCTGTGTGACATTACCAGCATTCGGTTTCTTCCGTTTTGATTTATTTTACGTACGATCTAAGCGGCCATTGACTGTAACATAGTCCTCGACTTACGACCACAATGGAGCCCAACATTTCTGTTGCTGAGTGAGACCGTTGTTAAGTGAATTTTTGGCCCTTTTACGACCTATCTTGCCACCGTTGTTAAGTGGACGCCCGCAGTTGTTAAATTAATCACAACGTGGTTGAGTGAATCTGGCTTCTCCGTGGACTCGGCTTGCCAGAAGGTCGCAAAAGGGAGTCACAGGACCCCGAGATGCTGCACCTGTCATAAGTAGGAGTCAGTTGCTAAGCGTCTAAATTTTGATCACGTGGCCACCGGGGTGCTGCAACGGTTGTAAGAGTGAAAAGGGCCATGTCCCTTTTTCCAGTGGCGTCGTAACTTCAAACGGTCACTAAATGAGCTGTTGTATATCTAGGACTACCTGTACGTTCCATGGACGAGGCATTAAATTCCTCTTGTGAGTGATTTGAACTGGCTTTCCTGCACATTCTTGGGGGATTCCGTGGGTTGATCCCACGATTCAACTCCCAGAATTCCCCAGCCAGCACTGTTGGATTCTGGGAGTTGAAGTCCACATACCTTAAAATGGCCGAAGGTGAGAACCCCTTCCCTACATTTTCCACTCTAGAAATTAGGAGTATTGATCATACAGGTTTTTTAAATTAAAAAGCTCGTTTAAATCGTTTTGATTTGTTTTTACGTTTTCTGCTTCTCCCCGATCTCGTGTTCATTTTAAACTTCTGAATTCAGAAGTTGTGGGTGCTTCATTACGGGACGTTTTTAAAGAAGAGACTGGATAGTCACTTGTCTGAAATGGTATAAGGTCTCCTGCTCGAGCAGGGGGCTGGACTAGAAGACCTCCAAGGTCCCTTCCAGCTCTATTCTGATTCTTAGAAAATCCCCAAATACCTTCCCTCCCTTCTGGTTCCAAGTATAGATTCCTTTTCCTGTGGACCTTCCCCATTTGGGTTGACCTAAGCAAGGTAGGAAGGCAGAGAAGACAGCCAAGATTGGCAAAGTAAAGGGAGAGAGGAGATAACATCCTAGATCTGTGTTTCTCAATCTTGGAAGCTTGAAGATGGGTGGACTTCAACTCCCAGAATCCCCCAGCCAGCAGCGCTGGCTGGGGGATTCTGGGAGTTGAAGTCCACCCATCTTCAAGCTTCCAAGGTTGAGAAACACTGTCCTAAAGAGTTGGATAGAGAACCTGAATTACAGTCCAACCTTCTCTGGAAGCCCCAGGTAGTTGGCAAAGTGAGCCCATCTGCTTTGTAGAGGGGAGGGGACTTTAAGGAAACGAAGTGCCAGGGGAATGCCGCCTTCCTAAGGGGAAAAGGGAAGACGGCTACATGATTAAGTATTTGTGGGGGGTCCTTGGTGCTCTCTGAGCTTGGTGGTTTTCTGGCCAACATTTCATGACCCAACTAGGTAACATCATCAGTGTATCAGGACACATTTAGTTGGGTCATGGAATGCCTGGAAGAAAAGCACCAAGCTCAAAGAGCACCAAGAACCCCTCCTCCTCCTCCTCCTCCTCCTCCTCCTCCTCCTCCT